>JAYJMF010278625.1:0-13773 GCA_036873715.1 Salvia sclarea
TAAAAGATAAGGGAAAGAAGGAACTCTTTTGAAGAATAAACGTAGAAACTTGAATAAACTTGAAGATCCAATCCTTGACAATGCTCCAACGCTAAAGAACTAAACTATGAAAGCAATAAACTAAAGCTAGAAAGAAAATATGAAAACTAGATGAAGAGGGATGTGAGAGATGGTTATAATGGGGGTTTTAAGGCCTATTTATAGTACCAAAGTCGTGTATGGTATCCTAGATAAAGTAGGAAACATAGTTGGACTCAAATAAGGAAAAGAGGCAAAAATGGGACAAATTAGCGCCCAAGAGCTGTCGGTCGACAGCCCGACCGACAGGCTTCTCGGGTTCTGCGCGACGTTTTTGTTTTTGCTCGTTCTCCCTCGTCCGGACTCCAAATCACGCACCGTTTTCGCCTACGGACTCCTATCGCGATGTAATTCAATACTATGTATTCAAAGCATCTCAAAGGATTCATTATATTTCTATTATTTTTCTCAACTTCAATCTTTAAGTCCGTTGGTCTTGTTCCTTTGGTCTCTTTAGGTCTCCACTTGAACACTTGGGTGTTTCTTCATCCAAAATCCTACAAAAAATAGTAAAACATACCTCAAGTGTAATAAAGCTCAAAACATATAAAATAATACTAAACAAGAGCAAAAAACCAAGATTAAGCCATATAAACCGTGCTCAAAAGCGGGTAAAATAAGGCCTTATCAATAACCATCTAGCGCATAAAATGATAATTATAAAGAAAATCCGAAACTGGTGAGCATGAAAAATCTCCTCGATCAATAAAGATATGTAAGCCTGTTTGGTAGCAAGGTGATTCATTTTGTACCGTTAAATAATTGGGGTGACTCTCACTTCTGTATACAAGGATACACATAGTTACAACTTAAACTTAAGATTTTTATGAAGTAATGCATCTGGAAAATGGTATACAAATATGCCTAATTAGGTAAAAACTGACTTCAGCTTAGACCTTTATTTATTTATAAAGGGAAAAAAAACTAGAGCAGCAAGCAATTTTTTTTGCCACGTTTTCTTTAACATGATGCAACATTAGGCTAATCATTCATTAGTCTTCACTAAAGTACTCCATTTCTACAATGATTAATCAAATTAAACAATCAAGAACACTCGTATTTAGAGGAGTTTCCATCCACCACAACCATATATATCATTAATTGAGAAGTGGCTATTAAAGTTTAAAGAATCAGATAAATTTTACTCAAACATCCAAAAAAGAATTTTGCAAAAAGAAACTCGAAAGATATGTCATATACATAATTTCTCCACATTGAAACATGACAACAAACTGCTCAATTTTGTAATAGGGTAATAAAATGGGAAGAAACTTCACTTAATATCACAACAAACTAACATTAGGAAAAAAATTCGAAACACAAACCTAGATTTGTGTTCTAATTAGCAAACCTCTAACAAATTATACCTGCCAAAGCAAGAAACAAAAGTGGGGAAAGATTATAAAATGAAAGATGTCCATTTTGTTCATGCTTCTTCTGGCCCAAACTTAATAAAGTGTATCTAATCTTGCGTACTGCTATTATAATTTTGCCCAAATCAATTTGAAGAGGAGATGTTTCAGATATGACTGCTCCTAAACCCTAGTCTTTGATTTCATCAGGGGAAAAAATATGTATAAAAAGAAGTTTCAAAAGATAGGTTTTGTATTGTGTTCAATCGACGAAAAAATGCAATTTCGGATGCAAAATTCTAAAAACCATGGACGATATTGGGAAGAGCTTCTCACCTGATAATCTTGTTGCGCCGACGCCTCGTTAATGTCGTTGCGCCGCTGCCTTGTTCTAAATCTACTCTCCGTTTCCTCCTTATACTTTTCTTCAGTTTGTTACTGGGTTTCCTTCACTACAGATCTGCAGCAAGAGTTCCTTTGAGAAAGAGGAAATTGTATGAGAATATTTGGGTATGAGAAATTATATTTGCTTGAGATTTCACGTTGAATGATGCGTAATATTGTCGAAGTTAAGGAGTTAGTTTCATCATCTCGAATTTAAATTATTTCACTGTTCACAGCATTTAAGATTATCCGCCTCAAAATTTGGGTTAGGAGTGTTGGGCGGAATAGTGAAATACGGCCGGGCCAATTAACTGAACCAAACTTAAGTGTTAAGTTATAAAGCCTACCGAAGAACTGCAAAATCGGATAAATTTTTCCTATCTATCTGAAACAATGCTACCAAACACCCCCTAAGAATATAACATTATATAAAAGATAAAAAAAGACTAAGAAAAAATGATACTTACACCCGGGACATAATTATCATCATTTTTCTTACATCCTTTGTTTGCCAAGTGACGAGCCCACTTTTCGTGCTCTTTTGGGGGTAGTCCTTGCCCTAGAAAGAGCGTTTTTTTGTGTGTCTTTGTGTGTGTTTGCGTTGGGGAGGACGCGCTTTGTGGTGTTGCAGGTTGACCAGGACCTTGGGCAAAGTCAGGCCACCTACTATGAGAGAGGTAAATTCCCGTAGTTTACCTTGGCAAGGCACTCTGACATCTTGCCAAGACATGGTACCACGCGGGAGCTGAGCCTGACCGACGAAGTAACATGAAGCCAAGAAGATGACCGAGACGAGGAAGAGCGGGAAAAACCACAAGGAATGACGTAGGGGACAGAGGGTAAACTCGAAAAACAGCTTGGAGACCAAGACAAAGACTCTGGCAGACTTGCACGCAAAAGGAAAGATTCTGGGCAAGCTCCTCCTTGGCCGCAGAGTTGATTTTTTCCGAAAGGGGAAAGTCAAGCTGTGGTGGTTGGGATGAGACAAATTCGCTCTGCCTGAAGCTAGATGAGTCTCCATCAGTGGTCCTAGACCCAAGCCAACTGCTGAACTCACCCACCTACCGCCTCGAGATATGCGCGCAGATCAAGCCAAAGTGGAGTATACTTAGGCTCCCAACAACCACCACTTGAAGTAGAACAACATTCTAATAGGGAGAGGAGAGTGGAAGCATCTCGTCCTGTGTTTCTCTGCATTTTTCTCTCTTTCATTTCCTTGTTTTTCATGAGTGATTTATGAGGAAGATAAACAAGTCCTACAGGCAAACCTTTTAGGTTCATGTATTTTGTTATCTCTGCCTGAGCTACGGCTTGCCAGAGACTGCCTTTCATTTCCTTTTGATTTTGTATTCATGTATGGTTTCGTTTTACTTTTCGTTTGTTTATTTTGTGTTCATGTCGATTATGCGTGTGTAGTCGGCTTGGTTGGGCTCGGGGTAAGACACGTTGAGTCGAGGTCATGTGAGTCGTTGAGGTCGAAATGTCCTTACAGCCTTGAGTGAGTGTTCCCGAAGCTCTAGGCCTGATATCCATGTTATTCATTTCCTTGAGCGTTAACTCGGCCGGTAGCCTTGAGGGGAGGGGTAGCTATAAGCAATAGCCGGAGTCAGACATCGAGTGTCTCTTTGTCCCCAAAAGTGTGGCTGGAGTGGGTGATTGTAGTCGTCGGACTTGGGCAAAGGGCTACGAGCCACTCGCTTGGACCGGCCTTTGGCTAGTTAGGCTGCCTAGTGAGTCAAGCTGTTGGGATGGGAAACCTAGTGAAGTGTCTTTCTAGGGAAGCGTCTTGGCAAGGGACCAAGGCAGGGGGTCTTTGTACTTCGTCCTAAAACCTAAGGATAAGCTGGGCTGGGGGGCCTGGTGTACGTGACGACCAAAAAGGGGCGCCTACCCCTTGGTACCTTTAACCAACGACACGCACTTAAGGGCGAAAACCCTTGAACCTATGACTGACGTCTTGACCAACATCTCAACGTGTGGATCCCTTGGCCAAACTGCTTTGTTATTTGATGTACATCTTGTGTTTAGTTTTCAGCTTTTACTTTCTGCTCGATATCGATCTCTTAGTCCATCCCACTGAGACCGTCAGCTCGGCTGACACTTTGCCCTCTGGGCAACCCAACTTTCAACCGTGACAAACTGAGTAACAAGACAATCAGCTCCATTGGGTTCGTCCCCTTTGCTTACCACATACGGAACTATGTGTTCAAAGTGAAGGAGAATTACAAGTATTATCTAAGCAGACCGAAGCTCTTGACGACAAGCTTTAGGCGTCCGCCACCAAGCTTTTTCCAAATGCACATTTCTTATTTTTGTACTTGCTTAACTCCACATTTACCACTTTACTTTGTGTATCTATGTCCGGATAGAACCACTATATACATGAGAAGACTCCTTCCATTACAAAGGCATTCTCTTCGGTAGACCATGTACACCGATCGTTATAGTAGTAATATTGATTCAACAAGTAGTGGCCAAAAGTGGAGTGGAGTATCAATACATCCATTTCCTTTTGCATCCACAATGTCAAGTATATGCTTATATCTCTCATCTTTGTGCTTCAAAACCTCCTTAATTTCTTCTGTTTTTTCATCTCACCTTATACAAAATCCATGTCCGACTTTGCATCTCCATCTACAAGTCTAAGCACTTTGACCAATGGTGTGAATACCTTCAAACACATAACCACACCAATCCAAAAGCTTTGAAAGACTATAGTTGCATAAGCGATTTTCCCTTTGTGCTCTTTGACCATTTCGTCTCTCCCACTCCTTAGAGTTCACCATTAGCCTCAATTCCTCTTTCTTTTCAATTAAATTTTACAATGTTAAGAAAGTTGCAGTAAATCTAGAAATCCCATGTCGAGTTTATATTTCTTCGTGTACGTTTCCTCATCAATGCTAAAGTCTTGTGATGAGAGTAGACAAAGATGATAAAAGCCCTTAGCTTTTGTAGTTGTAATCTTGAAGATAAAGAGCTTAATTACCAATGACTTGAAGCATTATATTGATAGAGTGAGTAGTACACGGGGTTCAAAAAATCCGAGGTCTCTTTTTAAGCAACATGTTTGATGCCGCCATATTATTTGAAGCTTTATCGATCACCACTTGAATTACTTTTCCTTCACCAAGCTTTTTTTTCAATAGAATGATCCACATACTCAAATATAAATGTACCCATATGTACATCTAATGAAAGCCTCTTTGGAGCTAAGTTAAGTAGTTCCAAGCCTAGAATTCATGCACAAGTTCATAATGTTTTTCCTATTCATATCACTCCAAGCATCGGTCATGATAGATTAACCATTCATTTGCTATTCTTCCTCTTGAGCCTTGAAGGATGCCTTCATTTTTTCCATTTCACCCTTCAAGAGTGACTCTCTAAGAAGATATTGACTTGGTGGTTGGTAACCCGGACCAAATTGTCCAACCGCATCAACAAGTCTTTTGGAGCCGTCATTGTCCACCGCATGAAAAGCAATGCCAGACTCATACACGCACCTAACCAATTATTGATGCACTTGAATAGTCCGTTGTTTCAAAACAGTCTCACTAATATTTTGTTGCCTTTTTCTTTGGCTCACTTATAGTGTTGTCATCAACCTTGATGTTTGAACATATTTATCCATAGATCCAAGAGTAGGATGCGCTTTTGGGTCCCTCTCCCTTCTATATTTTCAAACTCTTCAATGATTTCCATCTCACTAACTTCAACTTCATTTCTAAGATTTGCATTGTCATGTATCTTCATCATCTTTTTCTTTTTGGATGCTTCAATTACGTCTTTGCATCATTGCTTATCTTCATTTGATGATCCCGGACATGGTGCAACATTGCCATGAATGCCATCAATATGTTGCTCGGCTCGGTATATTCCTCCACTCTATGCTCCCCCACATTTGAGACATTTCCATCTATCTTGATTGTTGGGATAACAAAGTAATGCATAATTCCATCCAACATCACCATTATCTTTCTTCCATTTGGCAGTAACAAGCTTGTTGCAGAGTCAGAATTAGAAGCCATGGATGAAACATTTTGATTTGTAGGTAGTTCTTATGACATTAATAAGTTCTTTGTAAATATGAGTTCATTAGCAATTTAGCACCAAAGTGAACAACAAGTGAGACATGTAATTATAGAAGAAAGTTGTTACTGCATAACCAATCCACGAAAGATAACAACATTATTGTTAGGTTGAGATATTTCATCAAATTATAGAGTCATATATTAAAATTTAAAAGCTTAAAAAATTAAACTATTCAGCAACAAAGAACATGCCGAAAATTGCATTGTTCAATTTTCATACTAATCATCTAAAATCCATAAATACCAAAGCAATGAAGGCAATAATCCAGGCATATAAAAATGTAAACTAAATCCAATAAACAAAGAAATGTAAAAATCGAATCAATAATAAATAAAAAGAAAAATGAGTTGAGTTTGACGGGAATAGCTCGAATGATCCACCATAGTCGACAACAACAGGCTCCGTTGCAGGTAGTCTTCGTGGCAATAGTAGAAGAAAAGAAAATATGACGAAGGTGATGCAGAGCAGAGAAAATAAAGATTTCAAAAAGAATATCGAGCTCAAACATCGCGCGCGCCAGAGAGAGAGAGAAAGAGAGAGAGAGAGAGAGAGAGAGAGAGAGACCTACTTGTGCGGGTGGCTGCCGACTAGGTGCAAGATGGCGATGGGGCTGGTAGTGCCGGTGGTGACGAGGGCGGCGCCGTGCCGCCGCAAGGTGCTGGAGAACGGTTCATGATTCACTTTTGGGGATTTCAATTTAATAAATTAAAAATTTTAAAACTTTAAAACCCTATTCACCCGGTCAGCCGCCTCGCCCGATTTTCCTGACTTGCATCGACTAAGCCCGCCTAGACAAACTGGCCCACCTAATCGGTCGCCTAGCTCCCGAGTGCCTAGAGAGCGCCGATCAGCTTATAAGTGGGTCGGGCAAGCTCCGATGAGCGCCTAGGCAGCCAATTTGCCCGATTTTTAGAACATTGTGCACAAAACTACAAGAAGTGTCACTGAATCTTTACAATAATACCAAAGTTGTACAAAGAGAGAAGGGTAATAAAGAGCTGTAAGTGAAAATGGACAAAATTACACACATAATCTTGCCCAACTTATCGTAGAAATTTATGTGGTACAACTTGTTGTCTTAGGGTTCATCATTGAGCAAACCTAACAATAGTGTCTTTATTTATTCACATTAGCTACCCAGTATATTTCTCTATTTTCATGATTCAATATTTCAACCAATTTCATATCGTCATTATTGTCATATTGTTTACAAAAGCAAAAAAAAATTATTTTATTTGGGGTATAAAAAGATGTCGGTTTCTATGTCGTTTACTCGTAGAATTATGTTCAAAACTCCAAATTTTCATATTTCCTCATTTCTCTCTGTACATAACGACAAAATTAATACCAAACAACGACACTTTGTTTGTTTTCAATATGATCAAATCATTCACTACAACTATTTGTTATCTTTTATTTATAACTTTATCTTCGTAACCACACCGAAAAAAAAAGTAGAGATGCATTGTAGGTTTTAGAAAAAGAAAAAGAAAGATACAAACACAATATTGTGGTATTGTATCCACAGAGAATTAGATTTGTGAAGGTGGTCTTAGGCAGGATTAGGGATGACAATTTACCGCGGGTACCTGGTCCTAATACGTGCGGGTTTGAAAGACATTTGGAGGGTGTTTGACTAAGCTTATCTTAAAGAGGTTATAAGGTCCAATAGCTTATAAACTCTTCCAAGAGCTTATAAGATATAAGTTGTCAATCGTACTTGGTCAATCTCTGAAAATCTGCTTTGCATTAAATGCGGCTTCGGGTTGAATATCCTTGGAGCAGCTTCAACTTTCATCAAGCAGTATCTTATCAGCATCCTTTAACTTCAGCCTTCAGCATATCCGCATTTCTTCAGTCTTCAATATAACAGCATCATTCAATAGGCTGTTATTATGCTATTCAGCCTTCTTGCTTAAGAACAATACTTCAGGCTTCAGTCTTCAGTCTTCATTCTTCAGTCTATACTAAAGACCAAAACATGTAGGTCTGTCTTAAGATAACTAAGACATAAGTAAAGGGTTTTGGTATCATTAAAACAAGATATAATATTTCACCTATTTTTCCAACAAAAGAAGAGGCAAAGAAGGGAAAGGGCATGCTAAGGGCACGAAGACTTGCACCTGGTGCCAACCCTAATCCGATCAACTTCCAAATTTATCGCTTGCGCAAAAATTCGGAAGAGATGAGGCTGTAGAGATTGGATAAGGTTGGAGTGTCGGGCACACTGCTAACTAGATAAGCTTCACCAAGGTTTGGATGACTATTTGCAGAGACCCATGAAGAAGCCAAACCCAAGCAAACCCCATGCCTATATATATTGAATGTTGTGCGACGTGTGCACACCTCTTGAGATCTTTAAAGACATACCATTTTCAATTCTCCCGTACAATCGAAGTTTAGTTTTCAAGTCTATACGAGGCAAAAACTTTTATTTTCTATTCTTATTTTGGTTGTGAGCATCTTGGGCTCGCTGTTTTCATTTATTTCAATCAAAGTAAAGTTCTTTTGATTAGTCATGGTCTTGATTAATTTTTGTATGATGTCTCGTTGTAGATCTAGTTGAGTTTTTACACTGGCTTGGGTATGGCGATGTGAAGTATATGACTTAAAACTCGTGAGGTCTAATTAGGTCATGACAATAGGCATGGATATGTTCTCAAAGCTCCAGGTGTATTTTTTATATAACTTGACTGATCTCGTTGTGCTAGTGGCCAATAACATTAGCGAGGGAGGTCTACTGCAAGTAATAGTCGAATCAAAGCGTAGGGTGTCCCTTACTCTGAATAGTACGACTAGAGTGGGCGTGTTGGAGTATGGATGTCTGTGGATATAGAGGCGTTTGTTAGCATGCATGCGTAATGGCCAATACATGGTCTGTCTAGAGCAAAAGACATTTTGTGGCGGTTACACATATTGAGGTGTCATTGTGCATAGCTAAGACGAGGCATATAGAATGTATATGATGTCTCTTAAATTCTTTAACCTGAACGGACAGATTGGGAGAGGTGCGTTGTGGGCGTGGCGACGTGACAATGGGGTTACGACGTATGTCTCCTATAAGTCGTTGATGTATTCATGTAGTGAATATTTTTGCACCAATAAACGAGTCAAGGTCATGTTAATAAAGTCTCTTGTCTCCAGGTAGGGATGGCAATGGTGCGGATTTTGCTATCCCATCCCCATACCCGCTTCACAAATCTTCTCCCGTACCCGTTCCATTACCTGTTTAAATCGGGTCGAGGATTAGCCGGTGGGGGAAGAGGTCCCCGTTGGGTACCCGTTACATATATTTTGTTAATTTTTAATTAATATAATTAATATTTATAAATATATATTTATATTTTATTAAAATAATTAAACAAAAAAACTAAATTTGTTATGTTTCCATCAATATAATTTTTGTATTTTCAATATATATATTATTTATTTATAAAATTCAAGAATATATATTTATATCGTGGCGGGTTCGGAGCGGGTGTCTAAATCCCGCAACCCGCCCAAAACCCGACCTCAGTATAGTCTTCTCTACTCGTTCCCGCACCCACCCCGAATATATTTTCCCCAAACCCGCGGGTAAAATTGGCATCCCTACCTCCAGGTTTCTTTGTTATTGATTGTTTCGTTACCCTCTCTCAACATATATGTATATTCGCTCTCGATACAACTTATATATGTATGTATGATTATTTTAAATTCATAACTTATATGTGCATCGCACATAACTTTTATGTGGCATGCTAGAGGAAATGAGCGTAGCCTGTTGGTAAGACGCTTCCCCTTCCACCAAGAGGTCGGGGGTTCGAGTCACCCTAGAGTAGTGTATGGGTATGTTTTCTTTCTTTGGGTGTAATATTTAAAAAAAAAATGCTAACATAGAAGCCGAAACCTAGATATATTAAATCACACATGACAATATCTTCCATATATGGTAAAATATCTTGCTTCTTGTCTCTTCATATCATTTAGTTCACATGAAAAATGAGTATCAACTCTATATTTAAGCAAGGAGATAAGATATACTTATGCTTCTATCTTTTTTGACATTGTCTTCTTGGTATGTGGTGTAATTATTAATATTAATACAATAATACGATCAATTTAGTTTAATCCAGTAAGAATGTTACACTGAAAAATTAATATGAATAAATAAGTTTTAGAATCAGTAGAATTAAACTCAAAATACTAATTAGGTTTATTGATGACATTATATGATGAGCTAGATTGGTTGTTCAATTCTCGTTCCATGGGTTTCTTTCCTGCTGCTTAACAGTTGTAACAGCTTTCCAAACAGCACTGTTACACTTGAAACCAGAGCCCAAAGCCAGCTGCCAAACCCTATCCCCTCTCTTGATCTTGCCCTTGTCTTCCAAATAAGCAAGCTCGTACCAGATGCTGCTGCTGGACGTGTTGCCAAATCGCTCCAGCGTCTTCCTCGACGCCTCCATGTACTCGTCCGTGAGGTCCAGGTTCTTCTGTATCTCATCCAACGCCTTCCCGCTCGTTGCCAGTATGCAGACGTGCTCGAACGCCAGCTTGTAGTCGGGGATGTAGGGCTTGGAGGAACTGCTTTTCTTCAGGAGCAGTGATTTGAAAAAATGGAACTGCTCGGAGACAGGTAGCACAAGAGGCCCAAGTGTGGTGATGTTAGCCTTGAGAGCATGCCCACCTACCTCCACCACATCTTTACTCACTGATAGCCCTTGCTTTCCTTCTGCATCTTCCTTCAGTTCTATGCTTCTATAGCTCCGCTCGTCCATTCCTTTGTGAGTTCGAACCACCTGATAAAAGGATTAATTAATACATGATCACTAAAATACACAATCTTATAATTTTTTTGGGATGAGTTTGTTGACCAATAACTAATTCTTCAGACTCCTCTATCCCCAATTCTTCGTGTGCCACTATTAATTTCATTATTTTTAATAAAAAAAATTTGTAAAATAAAAATTTATCATTACATAATATATCATGATTAATATTTATAATAAAAAGTTAAAATTTTAAAAAAATCATATACCATGATTTGAAATGTTTAGGTTAAAAAATACTTATTTTGGTTGATTATTCTAAAATTATGGTAAATAATTTTTTATTATAAATATTAATCATAATATATTATGTAATAATAATTTTTTATTTTACAAAAAAAAAATTCCAAAAAATAGCAAAATTAGTAGTGGTATATGGCTGCACATGAAGAATTTGAGACAAAGGATCTCATCCGCGAGTGCAACGGGCGAGCCGAAGCTACAGTGGGAAAGCTCTCAACAATACCTTACTAATGGTACATGAATACGCATGCACCCATCCAAAAAAAAAAAAAAGATATTAGTAGATGAGTTAAGTCATTACCTTTCATGGAAACCAACCTATATATTTAGGACGGAAAAAAGGAACACATACAAGTCTATATAATTGGGACGAAAGGAGTATAAATTTCAAGGACAATAATTTTCAAGTTTCAACCCATTTTCTTAATACTCCCTCCGTTCCTTAAGAGTATGCATTTTATTCCATTTTGGGTCGTCCCTCAAGAATATGCATTTTCTTTTTTTTGGAAATAACCACTTTTTGTAGGTCCCATTTATTCCCTTGTTTTAACATTTATTTATACTACTTTTACACTTTTCAATACCTTTTCGTGGGACCCATTCTCCACTAATATTACTTTTATCTTTAACAATACTTTTTTGTGGACTCATATTCCACTCCAACTCAAGTCAACTACATATTATTAAAACCCGTACTGTTCAAAACAATGCATACTCTTAAGGGACGGATGGAGTAATTAATATTGTCGAAAGCTTTGTAACGGTAGTTTTGGATCGCTAATCGCCTTCAAAATAATCGAGTAATTATTAGCCAACAAAGTTTAGACTGATATATACCTGCTTGAGTTGATACTTTGCGGCGCGCCACCTCTGGAGGCGCTTGTTGGAGAGCAGCACGGCGGCGGCCCCCATCCGAAAGAAGCAGTTGGGGAGCAGCATGTCGAGGTCGCTCCCGCCGTACCATGTGAAGCTGATGACCTCCGTGCTGACGATCAGCGCGTACGAGCCCGGGTAGGCTTTGAGGAGGTCGTCGGCGAGGTCCACGGCGGTGACCCCCGCCGCGCAGCCCATGCCGCCGAGGTTGTAGCTCTGGATGGTGTGGCGCAGCTTGTAGCGGTTGATGAGCATGGCCGAGAGGGAGGGGGTGGTGTTGAGCACCCCGCAGTTGACGATCAGGATCCTTATGCCCTTGGGGCGGATCCCCGTCGCGGCCACCAGCTCGTCCACCGCGCCAAACATGGACGCCGCCGCCTCCTCCCGGCCCACCGTTAGGTCCTTCGTGTAGCCCGGTCGGAACACCACTCGTGGAAGGTAGGTCTCGTCGCCTATGCCGGAAGTCTTCAGAACTCGCTGCTGGAATTCTATGGCTTTCTCATTGAACTGCCCAGATTTCTTGGCTAGTTCCATGTATTCCTCTCTTGTTATCTGGTACGCCACAGGCCAAATAGATAAAAGATCAGGGGTGAGAATTCAAATTTGAGTTCCTATATTATTTTTTAAATGAAAAAGAACCAACCCAATTGAATTGTTTGATTTATCATAACTGTATAACTATATATATTCATTCTACCCAATTATAGGGTGACTGGAACTTTTACGAGAATTAAGAAACTCAATGGAAAAGAATTAATAAATGGACTTTCTAATACCCCTCCCGTCGTCCAAGCTCGTATGTCTCTATTATATAAGTCAATATACATTAGTAAATGAGTTAAAAAATAATTATAAATGGAATCGAGGAGGTATTTTTTATGGAAACCAATCTATATATTTGGAAGGTTCATGAAATAAATAAAGGTAATATAAATGAGATTACTATATATAATTTTCAGATATATATTTTGTTGAACCGTATAAACACAGCAACGATCAAAACGGAGACACACACACACATATATATATACCTTAAGCTGATTTGGTGGGAGATAGCAGGCAAAATCAACGAGATAAGTGGAACGAGGAGTTAAGCGAAGACAGACATAGAGAGACAGCGACAGCAATCCGAGGAACAGAAGTGTTTTAAGTAGGTTGTAATATTCGGAGGAGAAAGCATGATCCCACGTGAGCTTGCCAATTTGCGTGCTGAATGCGAGCAGCAGCAGCGCCGGCAGCCCCGCGAAGTAGAAGCCGTGGTTGATGAGGTAGCCGTAGCCGAGCTTCACGTATTTGAGGTTCACGGAGGCCAGGAAGTCCGGCAGGCCGCGGTGCACCCTCACCGAGAAGCTCGGGGAGCCCGCGTAGGGGCCCGACCCCTCGACGCCCCGCTCCACGATCTCCGGCGAGAGGTACTCCTCCGATCTCCTCGCCATAGGCATGCAATTTGATTGATTGCAGTTGCTGAGCTAATTAAAACGATTTTTGAGTGTTTTACAAATGTGTGGGCTAATAAAGAAGTGTTGTGTAACGGAATGAAGAAGGGTTTATTGCATGAGTCCCCTTCAACAGCGGGTTTGTAGGGCTTAGGCATTTCGTGTTTATCATCTCTTATTTAATTACTTTTATGGTATTAATTAGTTTTTGCTAGCTACACTTATCATCTCCCACCCACAACTCAAGAGGGTTTATTGGGCAAAAATATGAAAAACAATTTGTCTAAAACATATGTGAATACTCACGTTTAGCATTTGATAGAGGAATTTAGGATGTTTCGAAACGAATATGTATATGGATGAGATGTGTCAGAAAAATTAAATTTTGATGATCTCCGAGGAAATACATGGATTTGCTTGGCGAGTGACACACTACAAGAAAACACGCCATTAACGACGGAATTTAACGACGGACGGTATTCCGTCGTTAATGGTGCGGCCTTAGCG
>JAYJMF010278845.1:0-13772 GCA_036873715.1 Salvia sclarea
TATGGAGACCATATATAATTTCATATTTATCTTAGGGATAAATATAATTATAATTACAACTTAGTTATTTTTTAATTATGAGAAAGGTTTTTCTTGATAATTATCAACTTAGCAGATAAGATCAAACAAATCAGCCAAAGATATCAGATAAATATGATATAGCAGATATCATATAAGATAAGATCAAATAAAATAAAATCTGATAAACATGACAACATATCAGATAAAATCAAATAGTATCTGATAAACATGGCAATAATTATCCAAACATAATTATATCTTGATCCAAAATTAGGGATAGGGTTGAAACCCTAATCCTAGCCGCCGTCGTCACTCCCACTCGAACGCCGCCATCGCCTCTATCGGATCACCGCCATCGCTGTTGTTGTCAGGTCGTGCGAGACCTCGTCGGGTGCTGCTGTGCGCGGGCGCGCCCAGCCCATCGTCTTGATACCCGCTTGCCGAGGCCGCCGAGGACAGCGCATTGCGCATGCGCGCACTGCCCGCTTGCCTCAGCACGTAAAGCGTGCGTCGCCTCGGCGTGGGCTGCCGAGGCAGCTTAGCGCGCCGCACTCAGCCTCCTGCCCCACACCCCGTCGCTCGCTCCCACTCGCACGAACAGCGTGCACACGCCATGGGCGAGGCCTGCCGAGAGCATTCTGGTGCCGAGGCACCCTTCTCTTAGCGCCCGCCCGCGTGCCGCCTGCTCGCCTTCGTGCGCTGCTGGGCGTTGCACCCTGCGAGGGTTGTCGAGGGCCGCTAGGTGCTCACGCACCGTGCCCCTAGCCCACGCTTGCCGAGACATGTTGCCCAGCTGCCCTTTGTCGTCCCTCGTGCACCAACCCATAACGGGCCGGCTGCCTGTGCACAATGACCCTCGACATCCTACACACGGCAACTGTGACTGCCCGCCAACCCCACCCTCTGCGGATTGACGGACTTCCAACTATACAATGCGGAAAGACAAGACAAGACCGAATAGCATCCATTAGTGTATACTTTACACATGGAAAGGAAGGCCATACAACAGGATACAAAGTTTGGGCGAACTATCCAAGTCACTACCAAGACTCGACGCGACTCTCCCAAGCACATCCATCCTAACCGTCCGCCGATCCTTTTCCCTTCCTTGATTATACCAGAAAACATTTGAAAAGAATTTTGGGCTAAGTACTTGATGTACTTAGTGGGTTTATGCCAATAGAAAACTTGTCAAGTAATACTAGTACGACTAAATATACCCCAAAATGGTATACATGCATACAACACCTTTTACACTCAATTTAAAGAAAGGCTTACACGACAACCATTGCATATAACGGACTTTACACGTAGGTTTGCTCTGGATAATGACATAATCATATCCTAATGCAGAGAACGCACCATCACGACATCTCGCATTATACAACGCGCTTTGCACTTTAAACCTTATCACTCCAAGTACATTTACACTTATAACATAGTTGTACGCTGCAACCAAGCCGCAAACTATACCAACTTTACACTTTTCCATAAAATAACATTCTTGATATTTTACACACACCAAATAGTTTTTGGAATAGAAATAACCCACCTTCACCGGGGATCCTTAGCTAACTTCCTATATTGAAGCAAAAGTATATCACATAACCATGATGATATGCATGTCCTAGTCATTTTCCAATTTCATATCTCAAATTTCAATCATAATTCTCCATACTTTACAATCATCAAATTCAACCACAATCATTCACTTCCAAGATAAAAATTCATTTAACAGAATTTCTTGGCTCATTCCAAATTACCAATTTCACATACGACATCAATACACCGTTCACTAACCTCAAGGGATAATTCTTATCTTAATGAAATACAAATAGGAATTCAAACACAATTTCACAATTCAATCCATTCACAAATAATTCCAAATCGCCAAATATCATAACACAATCATTCAACACTCCTCAAATAGCACAACATCTTAATCCACCATCAAGAAGTCTCAAAGGAATCACATTATCAAAATAAAGCATGAAAATGATCAAATCTTGACAATTACAAGCAATTACAGTTAGGCAGTTTAGTAATTGAATTATTAAAAATAGTTATACTTATCCAATGAGCTTGAAGTTTTACACATTTCTACTTAAGACCATTTCTAAAATTTGAGTTATAAAAGATTTAGTAATCTAATTTCAAGAGAAAAGACAATGTGTGCAGTGTTAGAAATAAATTTAAATAAAATAATTAGAGGTGAAATAAAATTATAGGGAAAATTCGTATGGACAAAATACTAAAGAAAGATTCTGGGGTAAAAATCCCAAGTAATTTTATTAAGTTTTAATATCCCTAAAAATTCATACAACTCACTGTTTCAAAACTGTTACCTTAATAGTGACAGTTTTGAGCAGTGTTGGAAAAGAAATTTTGAAAAATGTTTTTAGGCATAGTAAATTTGTGGAAAAATTACCAAAACTTCTGGACACTCTATTGTAGCTTGTATAAAACTTTTGAGACTCAAAATATGGTTTTAAGTCAGTTGAAAAATTCGTGTAAGAAGAGGACAGAAATTGAAAACTGGAACTTAAAATCACATAACAACATTTTTACAAATATCTCACCCTCACTTTAGCAAATATACAAATTTCCAACCACACATCACAACCAAATCATGTAACACTCAAATCAACCAAATAGGGATATCATATCATCATTAAAATTAGTTTATGCAATTTAACACCTCAAATACATCTCCAATTTATCACCCAACACAATTGACACACAATCAACATAAGCTAAAACATATAATTCCAAATATACACATCAACATCCTCCATCATCTTAGATCTACACATATATATACCTCTTTCCACTTATTCTTACAATAAAATATATTAGAGCTCATCAAAATCACACATTCCTTAGATCTAAGCTAAATCTATACATGCAAGTCTATAGTCTCAACAAAAATGCTTCAAGTATTCATATCCTAACTTAGTAACCCTATATTAATTCTATAATTAATATAAATACACCCTTTACTTACTTTCCATGAGATGAGATGCCCTAACATTCATAAAATATGATAGCACATATATAGGCTCATATAATCATACTCAACACAAGAACTTATTCACATAACCAACATGATATCAATCAAGCAATACACATAAGGTTCTATAGGGACAAAATGGCTTAATGAAAAAATAAAAAGTTCTTGGTAAAACCTATTTAAAAGAACTCAAGATCATACGAAAATTTCCAAAAAGTGCTTAGTAATAGATTTCCAAAAAGTGCTTAGTGAACTTGAGTGAAATAAAAAGTGCTTAGTGAATAAGAGGTGGTGACAAATGGCTTAATGAAAAATAAAAAGTTCATATATGTTGACACCTATCATGACACTAATCCTACTTCACATAGCATTGGTCCACTTATAAAATATATTAACAATAATAATTAGAATGCCTATTAATGTATTGCCGACTATGGGAAGAAGTTAAAATAAATAATTGTGTATATGTGTGTGTCGAAATGTATATGCAAATGGAGGTGATGAAATATTTGATAAAATTCATTTGAATGCACATGAGATATCGAAATAAGATTTTTACTATAGCATCTAATAATTTGTTGAAAAATATACAAATGTGTGTGTGAGTGCCGTGAGTTTGTGTGTAGTGTAGAATGAATATTTATGTTTTTAATAAGGAATGTGGTTTTGATTTTATATGAGACATGGTTTTGAAAAATAAAATAATACCATGGTATAAAAATGTGTATGTGTGTGTAGAGATAAAGAGTGATTTTGATAATTTTTATATGCTTATGAGGTGAAATGGAAAATATATAAATATGTATATCGTGTGTGTATAGAGTAGGGAGACACGATTTTATTTTAAATAAGGAGTATGGTTTTGGTTTGAGAAAAGGCATGATTTTGAAATAAATCATGGTTTAGAAAATGTAGAGGTTTTCATGTGAAAATAATAAAAATGATGATGGTGTTTTATAAAATTATATTTGAGGAAAGAAAGAGTGGTGTAGGAATTTTTCATGCAAGAGTATAAGAAATAATTATGCTAATGGTAGAGATGAGGTGTCAAGATGTGGTGCATAGCTAAGTGAGGTGACATGATTCTATAAGGTCAAACTTGTATAAAATGAGGTGTTATACAATTTAACAAAATCATACTTTGCAAAATAAATAAATGAATTCCACAAACATGTGTTGAATAAAATATGATGGAGAAGAAAATAATGAAATAATATATGTGTGTGCTAGGCGTGTGTTTTAATAGTTAATCATGTGATCAAATATTTTGTAGGTGTGTAAGTTTATGAAATATATTTTATTAAAAACTTTGTGATATGATATGAGGAATAAACAAATGATGAGTAAAAATAATAGTGGGCGCGTGTGAAATCGTGTGAAAGTAAATAATTTTTTTATAGGGTGATGATCATGATGGAAGAAATGGAATGAGATTGAGATGGAAGAAATTAATTATGGAGGAAACAAACGCGTAGGATGATGATCGAAAATAGGTGCTTGGCTAGTATATTTGGATAATAAGAATTATGCATGAAATGATGGTGCGATATCTAAATAAATAAGGAAAGCACTTAAGAGTCTAACTTATACAAATTCTTCCTAGTTCCAAAAAGATGTATAAGAATTCACATAAAATCAAAATGAAAAATAAATCATATAAGAAATGAACTAAGAAATAAATTCACATAATCCAATTACCGAAATTGGATATGGCAATTAAATACGCAAGTAAAAGTGAGCATGTTAAACACATAAGTATTTAAATAACATACGTAAAAGGGTAAGTAACGAAAAAGTTTTAAAAATCCTGTATTTTTTAGCAGCCTGCTTTTTGCGGGCTGTTATATTTTAAGGTGGAAAACATGTTTATAACAAGTATATGCTTTGGTTTGCTTCTTTTCTTGAGTTTTGATACTTCTTTGAAAGTTTGATCTAAATTGCAGAAAATTGGTGGATCATTTGAGGAGATTGGAATTCATAGGATTGAAGTACGTCTCAATAGGAGTCCGTAGGTGAAAATCGTACTTGATTTGGAGTCCGGACGAGGGAGAACGAGGCGAAGGAAAATCGCCGCGCGCAAGCAGAAAAAGTGCTCGCTTGGATACCTCGCTTAGCCACAAGCGAGCCACCAAGCGAGGCCACACGAGAATGGGCCCAAATTTGACTTTTTCGAGATCTTTAGCTTCATAAGTTGGTTTATATTTTCCCTGTATTATTCAACACCTATATAAGGCTCCCCTGCCTTCCTGTTGAACCCTAGTTCGTTTTTCATTATTTATTTTACGTTCTAGCTTTTTAGTTTTCTCTGCTTTTCATTGTTCAAGACGACGTTCAAGTTTGAATCAAGTTCAAGTTTCAAGCTTTCAACCGTGGATCTCCATTACAGATTTCTTCTCCCGCTTTTTCCTATGCTTTTATTTTATTTAAGATGGTTGACTAAATTTCTCAGTTGATCACAGGGCTAGTAAAAACTGTTCTTAATTATGTGAATGGCCAATTAATATTAATTTACATTCCAGCTTGTGGTTTGTGGTTCATGTTTTTTTATCCCCATGATTTAATATTAGACGTGATATTAATGCTTGCTAGTTGACATTCTTGATTCGTAACAGAGATAGGTGTCAATCGAACCGTGGACTTACAATATAAGTGCCTACCATCGTAACTGAGATATGAACTTATAGAAAGCTATTATGAGGTGCTATTGGGAGTTAATAGATTATTCCTTGATACTTACGGGTAATAGGCTAGGTGTTAATCAACAGCAGTAGATGACCGTAACTAGAGTAGACAGCCATAATAGTGATCTTTGACCAAGGTTAGATTAAAGTGGTCATTGAGTTAGGAGGTCAAATTCACATAATTAGGAGTAGTGTAATACATCCCTAGGATCAGCTGTTTCTCTCATTAAGTTAAATCTTTTTAGTATTGTTTTTATTTATTTTTCTTTGGATTAAATTCTGAAGATTTGGTTACAAAAACACCCTTTCGAGTCCTGGATAATAGAGACGTATTTGTGTTTAGGAATGGTATTTTCGCTGTGCAGTCCCTGTGGATACGATATAATTACTTGCCTGTTTTACTATCATTTATTTGTTAGGAAAATAAGCAATCATGCGGGCGTGAAAGGCGAGAGGGCAACAGCACCCGGTAGGGGCGGTACGCGCCTCAGCACCACAGTCGCACTGGGTATCGCTGCCTGAGGCGAGCAACAACAACACAGTGTGCACGCAGTAACGTGCGAGCGGCCTGGGCATAGTGGGGCGGGCCCGAGGCGGCAGCGGGGCGGGTGTGCGAGCGCCAGGGCCGGTCCTAACATTTTGGGGGCCCTAGGCGGAGAAATAAAAATGTGCCCCTCGGAATAAGTGAATTTTCGAGAACAATTTTTCCGATAAGATATAGTAACATTAATTTAAGACGTTTTAAGTGCCTTTGCTGTTACGAAATCAAACTCAACAATTAATTTAAATAACCCAAAAAAATCATTGTTATTTTGGTAAACCACTTTCGTTGACTAATTTTTAAAGAGATTTGTTTTCCTTTTAGGGCGTGTGTCGTAACTATTGGAAGTACCCAAAATAGAAAGAGTGTCATGTTTAATGAGACGACGAGTATTTGTTTATTTTTCAATCTAATATGTAACTCAATCCAAGTTCTCATATGATTAATATGCTCAATATTATTCTTAACAGGTTTGAGTCTATTAATTATTAGTTTTAAATCAGACAAACCTTTATTTGCTAACAATCTTGCGATTTTAATATGTGTAGAGCGCATCAAATGAGAAAGAGAAAGATCCGTTGACATCCCACAGAAAATACCTATAATAATTTATTTATTTTTATAATATATATATATATATATTATAAAAATAAATAAATTATTATAGGTATTTTCTGTGGGATGTCAACGGATCTTTCTCTTTCTCATTTGATGCGCTCTACACATATTAAAATCGCAAGATTGTTAGCAAATAAAGGTTTGTCTGATTTAAAACTAATAATTAATAGACTCAAACCTGTTAAGAATAATATTGAGCATATTAATCATATGAGAACTTGGATTGAGTTACATATTAGATTGAAAAATAAACAAATACTCGTCGTCTCATTAAACATGACACTCTTTCTATTTTGGGTACTTCCAATAGTTACGACACACGCCCTAAAAGGAAAACAAATCTCTTTAAAAATTAGTCAACGAAAGTGGTTTACCAAAATAACAATGATTTTTTTGGGTTATTTAAATTAATTGTTGAGTTTGATTTCGTAACAGCAAAGGCACTTAAAACGTCTTAAATTAATGTTACTATATCTTATCGGAAAAATTGTTCTCGAAAATTCACTTATTCCGAGGGGCACATTTTTATTTCTCCGCCTAGGGCCCCCAAAATGTTAGGACCGGCCCTGGCGCTCGCACACCCGCCCCGCTGCCGCCTCGGGCCCGCCCCACTATGCCCAGGCCGCTCGCACGTTACTGCGTGCACACTGTGTTGTTGTTGCTCGCCTCAGGCAGCGATACCCAGTGCGACTGTGGTGCTGAGGCGCGTACCGCCCCTACCGGGTGCTGTTGCCCTCTCGCCTTTCACGCCCGCATGATTGCTTATTTTCCTAACAAATAAATGATAGTAAAACAGGCAAGTAATTATATCGTATCCACAGGGACTGCACAGCGAAAATACCATTCCTAAACACAAATACGTCTCTATTATCCAGGACTCGAAAGGGTGTTTTTGTAACCAAATCTTCAGAATTTAATCCAAAGAAAAATAAATAAAAACAATACTAAAAAGATTTAACTTAATGAGAGAAACAGCTGATCCTAGGGATGTATTACACTACTCCTAATTATGTGAATTTGACCTCCTAACTCAATGACCACTTTAATCTAACCTTGGTCAAAGATCACTATTATGGCTGTCTACTCTAGTTACGGTCATCTACTGCTGTTGATTAACACCTAGCCTATTACCCGTAAGTATCAAGGAATAATCTATTAACTCCCAATAGCACCTCATAATAGCTTTCTATAAGTTCATATCTCAGTTACGATGGTAGGCACTTATATTGTAAGTCCACGGTTCGATTGACACCTATCTCTGTTACGAATCAAGAATGTCAACTAGCAAGCATTAATATCACGTCTAATATTAAATCATGGGGATAAAAAAACATGAACCACAAACCACAAGCTGGAATGTAAATTAATATTAATTGGCCATTCACATAATTAAGAACAGTTTTTACTAGCCCTGTGATCAACTGAGAAATTTAGTCAACCATCTTAAATAAAATAAAAGCATAGGAAAAAGCGGGAGAAGAAATCTGTAATGGAGATCCACGGTTGAAAGCTTGAAACTTGAACTTGATTCAAACTTGAACGTCGTCTTGAACAATGAAAAGCAGAGAAAACTAAAAAGCTAGAACGTAAAATAAATAATGAAAAACGAACTAGGGTTCAACAGGAAGGCAGGGGAGCCTTATATAGGTGTTGAATAATACAGGGAAAATATAAACCAACTTATGAAGCTAAAGATCTCGAAAAAGTCAAATTTGGGCCCATTCTCGTGTGGCCTCGCTTGGTGGCTCGCTTGTGGCTAAGCGAGGTATCCAAGCGAGCACTTTTTCTGCTTGCGCGCGGCGATTTTCCTTCGCCTCGTTCTCCCTCGTCCGGACTCCAAATCAAGTACGATTTTCACCTACGGACTCCTATTGAGACGTACTTCAATCCTATGAATTCCAATCTCCTCAAATGATCCACCAATTTTCTGCAATTTAGATCAAACTTTCAAAGAAGTATCAAAACTCAAGAAAAGAAGCAAACCAAAGCATATACTTGTTATAAACATGTTTTCCACCTTAAAATATAACAGCCCGCAAAAAGCAGGCTGCTAAAAAATACAGGATTTTTAAAACTTTTTCGTTACTTACCCTTTTACGTATGTTATTTAAATACTTATGTGTTTAACATGCTCACTTTTACTTGCGTATTTAATTGCCATATCCAATTTCGGTAATTGGATTATGTGAATTTATTTCTTAGTTCATTTCTTATATGATTTATTTTTCATTTTGATTTTATGTGAATTCTTATACATCTTTTTGGAACTAGGAAGAATTTGTATAAGTTAGACTCTTAAGTGCTTTCCTTATTTATTTAGATATCGCACCATCATTTCATGCATAATTCTTATTATCCAAATATACTAGCCAAGCACCTATTTTCGATCATCATCCTACGCGTTTGTTTCCTCCATAATTAATTTCTTCCATCTCAATCTCATTCCATTTCTTCCATCATGATCATCACCCTATAAAAAAATTATTTACTTTCACACGATTTCACACGCGCCCACTATTATTTTTACTCATCATTTGTTTATTCCTCATATCATATCACAAAGTTTTTAATAAAATATATTTCATAAACTTACACACCTACAAAATATTTGATCACATGATTAACTATTAAAACACACGCCTAGCACACACATATATTATTTCATTATTTTCTTCTCCATCATATTTTATTCAACACATGTTTGTGGAATTCATTTATTTATTTTGCAAAGTATGATTTTGTTAAATTGTATAACACCTCATTTTATACAAGTTTGACCTTATAGAATCATGTCACCTCACTTAGCTATGCACCACATCTTGACACCTCATCTCTACCATTAGCATAATTATTTCTTATACTCTTGCATGAAAAATTCCTACACCACTCTTTCTTTCCTCAAATATAATTTTATAAAACACCATCATCATTTTTATTATTTTCACATGAAAACCTCTACATTTTCTAAACCATGATTTATTTCAAAATCATGCCTTTTCTCAAACCAAAACCATACTCCTTATTTAAAATAAAATCGTGTCTCCCTACTCTATACACACACGATATACATATTTATATATTTTCCATTTCACCTCATAAGCATATAAAAATTATCAAAATCACTCTTTATCTCTACACACACATACACATTTTTATACCATGGTATTATTTTATTTTTCAAAACCATGTCTCATATAAAATCAAAACCACATTCCTTATTAAAAACATAAATATTCATTCTACACTACACACAAACTCACGGCACTCACACACACATTTGTATATTTTTCAACAAATTATTAGATGCTATAGTAAAAATCTTATTTCGATATCTCATGTGCATTCAAATGAATTTTATCAAATATTTCATCACCTCCATTTGCATATACATTTCGACACACACATATACACAATTATTTATTTTAACTTCTTCCCATAGTCGGCAATACATTAATAGGCATTCTAATTATTATTGTTAATATATTTTATAAGTGGACCAATGCTATGTGAAGTAGGATTAGTGTCATGATAGGTGTCAACATATATGAACTTTTTATTTTTCATTAAGCCATTTGTCACCACCTCTTATTCACTAAGCACTTTTTATTTCACTCAAGTTCACTAAGCACTTTTTGGAAATCTATTACTAAGCACTTTTTGGAAATTTTCGTATGATCTTGAGTTCTTTTAAATAGGTTTTACCAAGAACTTTTTATTTTTTCATTAAGCCATTTTGTCCCTATAGAACCTTATGTGTATTGCTTGATTGATATCATGTTGGTTATGTGAATAAGTTCTTGTGTTGAGTATGATTATATGAGCCTATATATGTGCTATCATATTTTATGAATGTTAGGGCATCTCATCTCATGGAAAGTAAGTAAAGGGTGTATTTATATTAATTATAGAATTAATATAGGGTTACTAAGTTAGGATATGAATACTTGAAGCATTTTTGTTGAGACTATAGACTTGCATGTATAGATTTAGCTTAGATCTAAGGAATGTGTGATTTTGATGAGCTCTAATATATTTTATTGTAAGAATAAGTGGAAAGAGGTATATATATGTGTAGATCTAAGATGATGGAGGATGTTGATGTGTATATTTGGAATTATATGTTTTAGCTTATGTTGATTGTGTGTCAATTGTGTTGGGTGATAAATTGGAGATGTATTTGAGGTGTTAAATTGCATAAACTAATTTTAATGATGATATGATATCCCTATTTGGTTGATTTGAGTGTTACATGATTTGGTTGTGATGTGTGGTTGGAAATTTGTATATTTGCTAAAGTGAGGGTGAGATATTTGTAAAAATGTTGTTATGTGATTTTAAGTTCCAGTTTTCAATTTCTGTCCTCTTCTTACACGAATTTTTCAACTGACTTAAAACCATATTTTGAGTCTCAAAAGTTTTATACAAGCTACAATAGAGTGTCCAGAAGTTTTGGTAATTTTTCCACAAATTTACTATGCCTAAAAACATTTTTCAAAATTTCTTTTCCAACACTGCTCAAAACTGTCACTATTAAGGTAACAGTTTTGAAACAGTGAGTTGTATGAATTTTTAGGGATATTAAAACTTAATAAAATTACTTGGGATTTTTACCCCAGAATCTTTCTTTAGTATTTTGTCCATACGAATTTTCCCTATAATTTTATTTCACCTCTAATTATTTTATTTAAATTTATTTCTAACACTGCACACATTGTCTTTTCTCTTGAAATTAGATTACTAAATCTTTTATAACTCAAATTTTAGAAATGGTCTTAAGTAGAAATGTGTAAAACTTCAAGCTCATTGGATAAGTATAACTATTTTTAATAATTCAATTACTAAACTGCCTAACTGTAATTGCTTGTAATTGTCAAGATTTGATCATTTTCATGCTTTATTTTGATAATGTGATTCCTTTGAGACTTCTTGATGGTGGATTAAGATGTTGTGCTATTTGAGGAGTGTTGAATGATTGTGTTATGATATTTGGCGATTTGGAATTATTTGTGAATGGATTGAATTGTGAAATTGTGTTTGAATTCCTATTTGTATTTCATTAAGATAAGAATTATCCCTTGAGGTTAGTGAACGGTGTATTGATGTCGTATGTGAAATTGGTAATTTGGAATGAGCCAAGAAATTCTGTTAAATGAATTTTTATCTTGGAAGTGAATGATTGTGGTTGAATTTGATGATTGTAAAGTATGGAGAATTATGATTGAAATTTGAGATATGAAATTGGAAAATGACTAGGACATGCATATCATCATGGTTATGTGATATACTTTTGCTTCAATATAGGAAGTTAGCTAAGGATCCCCGGTGAAGGTGGGTTATTTCTATTCCAAAAACTATTTGGTGTGTGTAAAATATCAAGAATGTTATTTTATGGAAAAGTGTAAAGTTGGTATAGTTTGCGGCTTGGTTGCAGCGTACAACTATGTTATAAGTGTAAATGTACTTGGAGTGATAAGGTTTAAAGTGCAAAGCGCGTTGTATAATGCGAGATGTCGTGATGGTGCGTTCTCTGCATTAGGATATGATTATGTCATTATCCAGAGCAAACCTACGTGTAAAGTCCGTTATATGCAATGGTTGTCGTGTAAGCCTTTCTTTAAATTGAGTGTAAAAGGTGTTGTATGCATGTATACCATTTTGGGGTATATTTAGTCGTACTAGTATTACTTGACAAGTTTTCTATTGGCATAAACCCACTAAGTACATCAAGTACTTAGCCCAAAATTCTTTTCAAATGTTTTCTGGTATAATCAAGGAAGGGAAAAGGATCGGCGGACGGTTAGGATGGATGTGCTTGGGAGAGTCGCGTCGAGTCTTGGTAGTGACTTGGATAGTTCGCCCAAACTTTGTATCCTGTTGTATGGCCTTCCTTTCCATGTGTAAAGTATACACTAATGGATGCTATTCGGTCTTGTCTTGTCTTTCCGCATTGTATAGTTGGAAGTCCGTCAATCCGCAGAGGGTGGGGTTGGCGGGCAGTCACAGTTGCCGTGTGTAGGATGTCGAGGGTCATTGTGCACAGGCAGCCGGCCCGTTATGGGTTGGTGCACGAGGGACGACAAAGGGCAGCTGGGCAACATGTCTCGGCAAGCGTGGGCTAGGGGCACGGTGCGTGAGCACCTAGCGGCCCTCGACAACCCTCGCAGGGTGCAACGCCCAGCAGCGCACGAAGGCGAGCAGGCGGCACGCGGGCGGGCGCTAAGAGAAGGGTGCCTCGGCACCAGAATGCTCTCGGCAGGCCTCGCCCATGGCGTGTGCACGCTGTTCGTGCGAGTGGGAGCGAGCGACGGGGTGTGGGGCAGGAGGCTGAGTGCGGCGCGCTAAGCTGCCTCGGCAGCCCACGCCGAGGCGACGCACGCTTTACGTGCTGAGGCAAGCGGGCAGTGCGCGCATGCGCAATGCGCTGTCCTCGGCGGCCTCGGCAAGCGGGTATCAAGACGATGGGCTGGGCGCGCCCGCGCACAGCAGCACCCGACGAGGTCTCGCACGACCTGACAACAACAGCGATGGCGGTGATCCGATAGAGGCGATGGCGGCGTTCGAGTGGGAGTGACGACGGCGGCTAGGATTAGGGTTTCAACCCTATCCCTAATTTTGGATCAAGATATAATTATGTTTGGATAATTATTGCCATGTTTATCAGATACTATTTGATTTTATCTGATATGTTGTCATGTTTATCAGATTTTATTTTATTTGATCTTATCTTATATGATATCTGCTATATCATATTTATCTGATATCTTTGGCTGATTTGTTTGATCTTATCTGCTAAGTTGATAATTATCAAGAAAAACCTTTCTCATAATTAAAAAATAACTAAGTTGTAATTATAATTATATTTATCCCTAAGATAAATATGAAATTATATATGGTCTCCATA
>JAYJMF010278956.1:0-13769 GCA_036873715.1 Salvia sclarea
GGTACAATTAATTCTTCTTATATTTGGAAAGATGTACTGTTTTGAGATTGACGAAGAATATGAGACTTCAACAAATGGTCTGTGCTAATGAAGCTCGTGGCTCGGTGGAACATCGTAGAATTAAGATCACCTTCCTTGAGCCATTGAAGTCGAGATTTTTGAGAAAGGAGACTAATCCAATTACTCGTATGGAGCATCAGCTTAGCCGTCGCTTCATTTCTCTTGATGACTTCCTGTTCTTCAAGACCGAAGGTATCATCGATCACGTCCTAGGAATGAATTTCAGCTTTCAAAAGAGCAATATTCTCCTGAATATTACCGAAACAAGTTTTGTTCCATCTCTTGAGATCCTCCTTTAATCGTTTCAATTTTTCCTTGAAAACGAAGCTCCCCTACCCTTGAATGTCATACTTCTTCCAAGATGAGCTAACAAAATCCATGAACCGGTGATGCTTGATCCATCCGTTGAAAAACCTGAATGGTTTAGGTCCCCAATTGACATGTTTGGTGTCCATCAGAATCAGGCAATGATCAGAGACCGCTCTCTGAAGTCCTAGAGCTTTTGAATCCGGCCAACATGATATCCATTTAGAGTTCACCAAGAATCTGTCCAGTTTAGATTTGCATTTCCCATGAGGTTGATACCAAGTTTAGTTCCTGCCCTGCAGACGGAGTTCCAAGAGATCGTTCTTCCTGATAAAAGAATCGAAAGCGATCATCTCCTTGGAGGAAAGCTGATCCCCACTACCCGTCCGTTCTAGAGTGTTTTTGACCGAATTGAAATCCCCAGCAATACAAACACAAACGCCCCTATACCTTGTGACAGCCCCCGAAAGACAATCCCATAACCAGACGCCACGACCAGCAACGCCGGCGCAACCAGACGGCGTCGTGAGATGCTGCGCGACCAGATGGTACCGTCGGAGGGGTCGGCGGTGAGGGACGGTGAGCGGCGGGCCGAGGCTCTGTTTCCCCCAGATCGAAAAATAGCGGTGATTATCGAATCGAAGGAGGCGAATTGGAGAGGGATTTGATAGGTGGTGGTGGTGGTGGTGGCGACGATGGTTCTCGGCGGCCTCGTGGTGGTGCTTCTGCATTTTTGCAGCAACGATTTGATTTATTGTTCCAATTACCCCGGATTATTGTTCCAACTGCTCGGAATCGAGAGAGAGCAGTGCATATGTTGATTCTGGAAAATGTTTGTTGAAGATGACCCAAGCGGCGGTGGCTCGCCGGAAATTGAACATGACATGTGAAAAAGTAAAGTAGAGAGAGAGACGATATGAGTTTTCTACTGTTTGGAGATTTTTGGGATTCTTGCTCCTGTTGTGGGTTCTAGGAGGTTGACTGGTGTGGCTATGGTGGTCAGTGAGGGGAGGTTGGGATAGGAGATCTGTGTGTGTGTGTTTGGGGGTGGGGGTGTTGGGGGGGGTGGGGTTGTCTGTGTGTAAGGAAAACAATATAATTAACTTAATTAAGGATGATTAAAGAGGTGGACCACACGCCTTTTTGACTTAAACTTAATCTTCTAAATACCCGTACCTAGGGGTGGCACGGTACGGTATACCTTACCAAAATGGTCATACCTTATACCTTACCTTTGTCTTCGATATGAAAAATTTCATACTGTTACCTTACCATACTTTTCGGTATACCTTGGTTCGGTATACCTTACTATCGGTATGAAATTTTTATATACCTATACCTTACCTTCTTTTCGATATACCTTACCTTACTTCGGCGTACCTCTCTTTCACGGTATACCACACATTATCGGTATTACCGGTCATGTCAAAATTAGCGACATATGGCGGTATATAAAAAATTAACTCATATATTTATAATTTGTAACTACATTTACTAATTATGATTTAAAATTAATGAATAAATTATTGTTTTTATAATTGAAATTGAATATGTACATATTTAATAATATTAATATACCCGATATGCCGATATTTACTGAAATAATGGTATATACCGCGGTACCGGTATAAAGGTATATACTGAAGCAACGGTATATACCAATTTTTTCGGTATATACCGCGGTACGGTATACCTCGGTATTTGAAAAAGTGATACCTTTACCGTACCAAAATATTCGATATGGTATCATACCTTACCGGAAAATTTGGTATACCTTATATTCGTTATTTTACGGTAATTTTCGATACGGTAAGTACGGTATACCATTTTTTCGGCAAATTTTGACAACCCTAGAGAAGACATGATCAGTAAGAGACGACTTCAACAATCTCAATCATCCATTGGATAAAAAAAATAGTATTTTAACTTTGTAAAATGAAGTTCGAAATATTTCGACACAAACACTCTATAACTAAGAGTTCTCGACTTTAACTTCCTTCAAATTATATTTTTTAAATTATAATTTTAAAAAAGAATGACTAATGGGATACATATTTATACCACATAAAAATTTATTATAAAACCAATTCCATGAAAGGTTGATCATCCTATTAACAAAAAATAAATAAATTATCGAATGTTTTTTCATATATGTAGTGTTTTATTAGATGTAGCATGTGGCTTTGCCTATTCTAGAACTAGAAACAACAAATATCAGTATTAAATTGCCCGCAAATTTTAGTTGATATATTCTGACAACGACAAATACTATTTACATATATAGCTGCTCTACTACTTTAATGTCGATTGATATATGTTGATATTTTGCAGAATATAAAATGCATTAATTGTGATCTATGTTTGATGTCCTTGTCTGTATCTAATCTACCACTACAAATTCAGTAAATTAAAGTTTCCAAAAAAATAAAATTAAAAAATTCATGATCAAATTTATTCACCTCAGGTCCACAGCAGTAGAATTGAAGTACAATTCTAGATATATCTATTCCGAATTTTCATTTATCTCACTATACTCCCTATTTATTACTAACATAACATGTACTAGTACTTTTCTTAGACAAAAATGTAAATATTTTGTTGAACAAACACTTTGCCCTTATAGCTAATGATGTAAAAAAAATGAAATCTCTTTTTATGTGTAACCCCTTCTTCATTATTTAAAACTTTTGTTAATTATTTTTCAATTCATAATCTTTCACGTATTAATTTTGCAATTTCAATACGATATTTGAAATATTGCAATAATACATGTCATTATCTTTTATTTCAATTTATCGTGTGAAATAAGACTTATATAAAAATAAAGAAATCAAAAAATCTCTGAAAGAACAAACTCAGTTTATCATAAAATCAAATCCCTCATCTTTTTTCTTTTGGCCAGTCGATAGTTAACTTAGTGTGCCTCATCGAAGCCGACATTTGATATTTTCAATTCACTTTATACTACACTCGACATGTAAACTCACCGATAACGAAATTATTGCAATATTTCAAAGATCGTGTTAAAATTGTGATCACTGTGAATTAATTACCCGAGTAATGCTAAAAGAAAAATGGGAGAAGAAAAAGATGAAATTAAAGAAAATATTGCAAGCAAAATCCACCAACTTAACTTTATGAGTAAAAAAATAAAAAATTTATTGCAAATAGAGTTACCAATTTTATATTGGGCCTTCTAATCCAACCCAATTTTGTTGGGCCAAATTCTTAATGGGCCTATTAAGCCCACAAACCTTCCATCAATTTTTTCATTTTCTTGCGAAGAAAGATTTCTCAGAATTCTTATTTTCTTTTTCATACTTCAAATTTCCCCTCTTTTCTGCCATTACCACTTTCTTCCGCAAGCAAAATCAGAAGCGAAAATTCACAAAATTTGCAGTAACAACCATGGATCCCGCGAAGACGATACCGCTGGAAGGCCGCACAGATGATTTGCTGCGTTACGGGATCCACGGCGTCAAGAGCGATATCATCGAACCCCATCCTCTTCAATCCGCCCGTCGCTCTGTAATTTTTCGACAATTTCACTCTCTTCGTCTTTCTCTCCGGCTTGATTTGCGTTTTTGATGTCGAATTTTTGTTTGATGATGATGATGAGCAGGCGAAGCAAACGCATGAAGAGACGAAGAGGAAAATCCTGGCGAATACTTACGGAGCAGCTTTTCCGATGAAGATGGAGATGGATCGTCAGATTCTCTCAAAGTTTGTTCTCCTCTGTCTCTTTACTCTCTATATCTAAACACATGCGCTCACATTCAGTCTTAATTTTTTTTGCTTTGTGCCGTGAGCTGTAGGAGCTAGGGTTTTGATTTTGGCGGAAAATTGGGGGTTTTATATGTTTGAATCTGGTTAAGTTGAATCTTTCCATACTAAATTTCAATTTATATCTTCTTTCAAATTGATTACTTGTTTCTTTATGCCTTTATGTTACCAAATGATGCAAAAAAAGGTTTCTGGAACCGAACTCTCTAGATTTTTTTTTTTGAAAATTAGGCTACTTATCAATGTATTTGTCTGAAGATTGGTTGAAAGTGTTAGTTGTAATGGCTGGAGTGATATTGGTTTTTAGTGCTTTCAGAGAAAGTGATCTGAGGATTGTTTATCTTTGGCCTTCAGCTAGTTATATATGCTAATAAAGTTTTCTTTTTGTCTATCATGCACTTGCCTTTGTAGATGCAATTTTCTGATTATACATATAGTTTGTATCACTTAAGTCTTTAAACTAGCTTTTCTTGAAGGTCTCAGTTTGAAGATTCTTGATTTGTGGCCCATGTGTTTCTTCTCTAGAAAATATATGTAATCATGTGTGGTTTCATTTTGTGGTAATCATACTGAATTGTCTGGGTGATGAATTATCTGGATCAAGAATAAGTGTGAATCTGTGATTATATTGAGGTTTAATTATATGTCTGTGCAGTTGTATTAAACAATGTAATTTTTTTTATCAATATCAGTGGCAATGTGCTATCATGTGTTCCTCAAATAATATACTTAAAGATTCTCTTGTTTGTTTCGCTACAATTTGTTTTTCGTTTCCCATGCAATATTCAGATCTTTATATGTTTCTTTCATTTTATCAAGTGATGTTGAAATTAACACCATCTGCTGAACCTTGAAAGAAAATAATTTGAAATTCGTCAATCTTGTTTACGAGCTGCATAAAATCCTTGATTTGTTGCAATAAAGATATTTCTGATTCTTCGTAATGTATTCTAATGCAACCACTTTTTTTCTGCACAGATTCCAAAGACCTCCTGGTGCAGTACCTTCGTCATTTGTAGGTCTAGAGGCCCTTACTGGATCTATGGAAGAGTTCGGTTTTGAAGATTATCTCAACGGTAAGGAAGTTCTAACTGCAAACAGATTTCTTTGTTTAAATTACTTAACTTTTTCCCATTTACCGTTTCATCAATTTGGCTCTAGATGATAAGGACTACCAGTGGTCAAAGTGATACTTTTAGCCTTTTAGGACATAGAGGATCATGTGAAATCTTACAGCTATAAATCATGCTGCTGGGACCATTTCAGTCAGCACATTATAGGAAAAAAAACTGTATGATTGTTGGAGTGACTGTATAATAAGCATCGGTTCTTTCAAAACCGTACATGACATCCTAAATTATATAGGTTCTAACTTCATTCCCATCTGTTTGCTGAAGTTATGTGTATACGTATATGTGTTTCCATTTAGAGGTAGCTTGCAGTTGAAGTGCAAAACCGATTTCTGAACTGTTAGTTGAGTGTGGATATAATTATTATGGTCTAATGCTTTGATAACATGTCTTGAAAAATGCTGTGAAACAGTTTGTGTTTGCCTTTCCCGATCGTTGCTCTTATCCTGAACTCTTATGTATCGTTTTCAGATCCTAGGGAGAATGAATCATACCGCCCAGTTGACCTGCATCACGGTATGGAAGTTCGTCTTGGTCTGTCGAAAGGACCACCATGCCCCAGTTTCATGTGAAGCATATCTTAGGCCTTCTCTTGGTGTATTGATCAACTTTTCACATATATCTTTGTCCACTTAAAAGGCTCAAAGTAGACTGTGTTTGTGTTGTCTTGCTTTTGCATACTTGAACTGAACTTTCTAAGTTACTTATTGGTATGGGCATCGCATTTCTTTCCATTTTTCTTTGTTTATTTTCTTGTTTTAATAAGTTTTATGCTTGCAAATCAAGAACCAAAATATCACCAAAATGTTTCAATTGATATTTAAATCCACCAAGTTAAATTTTTGGTCTTATTTGGATTTTGCACATGGTTTACAAAATATTTTAATATGACCTCACCTTTTAATTATAGCAAAACTCGCATGCTCAATTTTCCTCAAATTTACCTGTTAGTGTGAAAAATCATATGCGGACACTTGGACATGTAAACAAATGAATTGCGTATCCATCATGTCTCTCGTAGTAGGCTTACATTCAACAATTCATTGCATGGATGCAAAAATCAACACTCCAACTATATTGTATTTTTTGTACAATCCAAACATAAGAATCACTAAGATTTATTATTTCATTTCCTCCTCCATTCGCTTTGTAGCTCTATTCTATTTCATCGTACGAAGCACGAATTCAATATTTGACATTGACGATCATTTCACAAATGCTAGAGTTGGTAAAGACAAGTCCGGCCTATCTGCTAGCCCAATTTAGAGCGGATTTGGGCCAAATTTATTTCGGGCGAGCCGCCTGCCCAAGACGATCAAAATTCCGATGGGCTTGGGCCAATTCGACCAATCAAGAAAGTTTTACACTACAAATAGTATTTCAGATCTCTTCACAAATAATAAATCACAATCGTCGATAGATTTTCAAGTATAAGAAACCCAATGTATTTATCCCAAATCACCAAATACGATAAAAAGATGTCACACCGTGACACCACAGAAGATTCGAACTCGAGCCTGTGATCATCACATCCCTAATCCGTCCCCATTTTTCCCACAATCCAAAATCGACAGGCATCGCTGTCGCGCCCACCACACCACTATCTCAACAATATTCTCCTGCAGCGCCGCCCCACGTTAACCCCCCTGCACCCCACTCTCTCTCCCCTCATCCCCAAACACAAAAAATCCAATCCCCAAATTCCCCACCACCATCTCCGCCCAAACCCTAACCCTAACCCCCAATTTGCCCAACAATGGAGTCCCGCCGCGTGCCGCGCACCGTCAGCGACCCCAAGGTCCGCCAGGTCGGCTTCTTCGCCCCACCCGACCGCTCCCAATCCGGCCCCCCCGACCCCACCTCCTCCCCGCCGCCGCCCTCCGACATCCCCCCCTCCGGCAATTCGCTATCACCCGTCATGATCCCGCCCCCGCGCCACCTCTCCGCCGACCTCCCCCGCCACCTCCCCCACCCGCCCCCGCCGCTCTCCCCGCTCCGCGCCCCGCGCGGCGGCGGCAACGACTCCTCGATCCCCGTCGGAAGCTACAATCCGTCGGAATTCTCGACGCCTTCCGGAATCACTGATTTCAACGAGGATCAGCTCTCGCCGCGGTGGGGGAGGAAGGGCGGCGGCTCCGGGAAATTCGCCACGTCGCTGCCGTCGGGAGGGTTTGGGATGGCGGCTGCGCAGCAGAGCAGTGTCGCGAATTCGAAACCCGCCGCGGCAGGTTGAGTTTTGAGTTTTTGCTGTTACTGGGATTTGTGGATTTTGATTGGTTTTTTTGTTCGGTTTTGGAGCAGATGGAGGGGCGAGTGCGGAGGTGCAGAAGGAGAAGGGCGCGGCAGCTGGGAAGGCTTTGAAGGAGAAGACGACGAAGGCTGAGCGGCGTGCTATGCAGGAAGCGCAGCGCGCTGCTAAGGCTGCTAACAAAGGTGAATTTCTCGCGCATTTCTTGTAGTTGTGATTTTTCGAGTTGATTGTTATTTTACATAGGTTTCTAATTAGTCATTGAAAAACAATGCAATCTGTATAATTATGGATATAGCCTGTATTGTAGTAATATTATGGATGGATTGATCACCACGATTGAGATGTCGTCTTGCTTTGAAAATTCTTGCTAAAGATAGACTCGTCAAGCAGCATTAACCTGGAATTAACTATTATTTCAGTAAGCTCTATCTTGAACATAACATAAATGAGCTTAATTTGATGTCCATATACTGTGGATTAGTTTATAATAGCATTGAGTGAGCTGTTGTTGCAAATGTTGAGAGTCTCATTTTACTTATTGTCTATTTTCCATAGTCAAGTGTGAGCATGTGTTCGGGTTGGGCTGGATAATGTTGAATGGTGGGTGCTTTTGAAAATATAGAATGAGATAAATGGTTTATGTGACATATCATTTTTGTAGGGGTGGATTATGTTGATGATCTTTGTAGGGGTCATATCATTTTTGTGTTGGAATGAGGGTCCACTTTTTCCTACTCAATCCTTACTTATTACTTGCTTAAGACTTCATCTTGCATCTATGGATGGTATTTTGTCTTTCATATATCACAAGCCTATAATATAAAGACTTCTGCAACAACTGTTCTATTAAGGAATTCTCGTGCGTAATCATGGTGCAGAACTGTGTCTTCTTTCTTGCCATAAGTATAAGTTGTTCACATGTTTTGTGCATTTCATCACTGATATTTTGTTGGTGTGTGGCTCTAGTTTCTGCTCCATTGGAACATGAACATTTTTCATCGGGTTCTTCAATTGCATCTTCCAGGTGAAGGAAGCAAGGGTGCGGGGGTCAATTCAGCCAATGCAGTGAAGTCTGTGAAGTCAGCTTCGCAAAAGAAAGACAACTCTTCAGTTGCGGCTTCTGAGAAAAAAGGTGGTGACCGTCAAGCAGATAAAGATAGGAAGAAAGATGTCCCTCATCCACGGATGCAGTTTGATGATGAAAACAGAGTTGAGAAGGCAAAGAAGCGGTCTGTAGTAAAACAAGCAGAAGCCCGTAACAGAGTTGAACTTTTTAGGCATCTACCTCAGTATGAACATGGAGCAAGGTTCGATGACCTGGAATCGAAGTTCTTCCAATTAGGTCCAGTTCATCCTGCTGTATACAAGGTATTTTAACACTCTTGATTGGACGAATCTTGGTTTAAAGGGTCATGGATACTCAATTAATGAGGTATGCTGTTATGTTTCTTACAATACATAATAAACAAATAGTCATTCTGGAACAAGGTAAAATTGTTTTTTAATCTTCTTGCATAATGGTTTTGGTAATATGAACTTTTCTCTTGGCAGGTCGGTTTGCGTTATCTAGCTGGGGATATATCTGGAGGCAATGCCCGGTGCATTGCGATGCTTCAAGCATTCCAAGAATCAATCAAGGATTACTCTACACCTCCTGAAAAATCCCTTATCAGGGACTTGACCTCTAAAATAAACTGTTATGTCTCTTTTCTGATAGAATGTAGACCCCTTTCAATCAGCATGGGCAATGCAATTAGGTTTCTTAAGAGACGAATTACCAGCTTACCCTTAAACCTCTCCGAATCAGAAGCAATTGCCAGTCTTCTCTCTGATATTGATAATTTTATCAATGAGAAGATAATTCTAGCAGACAAAGTTATTGTGAAGCATGCTGTAACTAAAATTAGGGATGGTGATGTTCTTCTGACATATGCGTCGTCCTCTGCTGTTGAAATGCTACTAATACACGCCCATGAGCTCGGGAAACAGTTTCGAGTGGTGATAGTTGATTCACGTCCCAAGCTTGAAGGGAAAATGCTGCTTCGTAGGCTTGTGGGAAAAGGAATTAGTTGTACATACACTCATATAAATGCTGTTTCTTATGTCATGCATGAAGTAACAAGAGTTTTTCTGGGTGCATCTTCGGTGTTGGCAAATGGAACTGTTTTCTCAAGAGTTGGCACAGCATGTGTTGCTATGGTGGCCCATCAGTTCCGTGTCCCAGTCCTGATCTGTTGTGAAGCATACAAGTTTCACGAGAGGGTTCAACTTGATTCTATTTGCTCTAATGAACTTGGTATGAACTGTTGCTTTCTAATCAGGTTGTCCCTGTAAGAGAAGGCAGCGTAATTTGCATCTAATTCTGCACCTAATGGCACATACTATTACAGGTGATGCTGAAATGGTTGCAAAGGTATCGGGTAGAGAAGATATCGATTCTTTAGATGGTTGGACTACTAGCGATAATCTACAACCCTTGAACCTGCTGTAAGTATTGATTTGTCATTTATAGAGAAAATAGAATGTTATTTTGTTTGCTAACTAGTGGTTTTTGCTGCCAGATATGATGTAACGCCTTCAGATTATGTATCAATGATCATAACAGACTATGGCATGGTAAGTTGGAGAAAGTTATTTCATACTGCTGCAACTGGTTCGATTTCCTTTTTAACTAGTGCTTAAGTCTGCATATAAAACTGTGTTGAAGTATAAATTTGCCATTATGAGCTCACTAGATCATTAGAAAATTGCTCAAGTGGACAGATGTCGATTGATTGCCAAGAGTCACCTCATTACATCCACTCTTTATTTTCACAACAGTGATCTCTATGGTAAATGCATGCGAGTCTTAGTCTTGAGTTTCCAGATGCATTGAGACTATTTCATGTGTTTTTACCATGACATATGCATGCACATGAATCTGCTATCTTTTTTGCTTTTACCCTTCACTTTTCTTCAAGAAATATGCTTTGGCGTTTTTCTGTGTAAATACTAAATATCGATTCTGTTTGCTTAAGGTGTGCTTATTTTTATGTTTCTCGTGGTTTCGTTTTTTAGTGGCTTCTGTTTACTGACTGCGTGCTACATGTTCTAGATACCACCTACAAGTGTACCAGTTATCGTCCGAGAATATGGCAGAGAATACTTGTTGATATAGAGCTATACACTCACCGGTATAGGGAAAAATCCAAGTGATGTGCTAGAATCTGGACAGCAGATGGAAGAGGCCATTTTTAACTACGATTTAGTTATCCCCGCGTTGGAATAAAGAATATACATGTATCCATTCAATCTGCTTTCAATTTTTGATCTGACCCTGACTGTGAAGAGTGCGAATATTCCGCCTCTCCGGGCAGTTTTTGAAATGCAGTAATGTGCCGTGAGAGTCGCAGATAGTGAGTCGGTCGACTGTTGTGATTTTTTGCCCAGGAATGCCTGCTTGTTGTTACCTTGAGTTATATATACTGTTAGAGTTTGCTGGTTTCTGAAGTTTCATTTTTGGGTGTTTTTAACAAAAATAAACAGCTTCTCATTTACACTGGATTACTTCTTGTATTTGCTGTAGAGATCAAAGAAAAAATATATGCATAAAGCGTTGTTAATATCTCTATAAACTGTCATTTTCAGCGACAAAAAATCATTCCATGAATCGTATATAGGGCTTCTATGCGGTTACAAGTCAAAGATCGAAAACCAGCTTTCCTGTTCCGTTGAGTTTATCGCCGTTTCTGTGCACAGGGGATACAACTGCGAGGATAACGAAACCGGCTAAAACAACGGTTAAAACGCCCATAGAGTTTATAAGAATGGCTTCATTCGAATAGCGCGATATTATCTTGTGTGTTTGAAGAGATGTCGCCCTCTCCAAGAACCCCGTGACGCAGGTAATGACACAGAGGCCATAGATGTAGTGACCCATATATCCATGCCACGGTAGCAAGGTAGCTCGACCGTTTCTTGACCCGCCAGGATAGAAGAAGGTTAGAAATCCGAGAGTCCACTGCAAGACCACGAAACAAACAAGCGTTCTAAGTCGAAGGTTCTAAACCAGCCATCTAAATATTGTGATCTGTGAAGATATACCTGAATTCCAAACAGGAAAAGTGAGAGAATCCCCAGCCATGAGTGGAGGCTATAGAAATTCTCTTTGCCCCTCTCGATACGATTCTTCCACACGACCACCACTCCCAAAACGCCCAAAAAGAAGACCAGAAATTGCAGGGACAGATGAACCAATTTCTTGAATTCTTTCGTTCCCGACAGAGTCTTGTATGCTAGCATGGCTGGAAAATCATATGACAAGCACTTAGAAGGCATAATTCTGAAAGTCAAAGACGGATAAGTGTATCTATTTGTGTACAAATGCAAAGTCCTTTCTTCCTAACGAAATGCAATTACAAAACAACTAGGAGAAACTAAGACGGGGACTCGGTGAAAAGATGCTTCGTCTACAAAATGCAGATCGAGTTTCTTGAGGTAAATTTGTGGTAACTGTTTATTGATCAAGCCAAAACTTGAAATAATATGGAATATAATTCATCATGCTTTCTTTGATGATACCCCAGAGTATTTCAATGAATGGAATGCAGTCCTAAATGATAGAATCAAATTTAGACTTAACACACAACCCATCTTGATTCAAACATAAACTTATGAATGTAACATCATCATCATCAACATCAAAGCGCATCTTGAGACTTGCAATTATGCTATTCAGATGCTTGTAACTCCATAGGCATTGCTCCCACATACTATAAGGGAGTGTTTACTTTGAGTGATTGAATGGATTAATAAAACTAATCCAAGCTAATCCACCATTTACTTCGATTAACTGATTAATTTTTAACTTGTATTACCATCTTATCATTCAAATACCCAATCCTATGTTTTATCAACATAACATATCACTCAAAGCAAACAACCCTAATAGTATCAAATATCTACCAATCTAACATAATGATTGGTCCCTCTACAAAGACAGCTACAATCTCTCTCAAGTCATATCCTTTTTAATGCACAAACATTGCGATAGTGTCATCACCTTTCAATTTGTTGTTAAATTAATACCCCAATTTTTTCTCCAGCACCGGAGAAGATCAACATATCGTGCGTGATACTGATCGAACAATTTGGCTAGGCCAACTCCGGTGAGGCGCGGCACGACAACTTTCCGGTGACCTCAAAAATTCGAGGGTGTTAATTTTGCAACAAATCTAAAGGAGGTGACATTATCGTGAAAAATTCATGCATTAATTAACAATCAATTCTACTCTACACCTTATGCATTTCGCATTTCAGACACAGATCTTCAATAAATTACTAAAAAAAATAATCAATTATACCTTCGCCGTTGAGAACCACAAGGCCAATCAGCAGCACCACAGGATGAACCTAAACCAGATAAATCAATCAATTCATCGAATTCAGAATTCAATCAAGGCAACAAACAACAAAATTCAATCCGCGATTTCTCAAAAAAGCTATGGGAAAAAAAATTAATTAACAGAGGGAGAGCGAGCTTACGTTGAAAATCTGGTTTCGATCATCGGAGACGAGAGCCAATCCGCCTCTGAATCGATAGCTCCATAGTAACACCAAGGCGGCGAGGGCGGCGCCGAGCATTCTCACCGCCGCGAAGATCGGGAACCGTATCGCCGGAGCCGCCATCAGAGGATTCCGATGCGATTAGGTTAATAGAAGTTGAGGATTTTCGAGAATTCGTAGTTTGGAATCTCAGTAGAGAAATGTTAAGATGTGAAATCTGCCGCCGCCGGAGAGGTGGCGGAGAGAGAGGGTTTTTGGGTGAGCTGAGTTTCAAGGCGGAGGCGATTTTGACTTTCCGAGAATAGACTGTGGGGATAATCATTTTTAAACTAAATAATTACAAATTAAATTTATTAATAAAAGTTAACTAATCCAATCTATCTATATATATAATAAAGCAATCCCCTATCAAATATTTCCATCCAAAACATCCTAGAATTTCAATAGTCATATTTTAAATTATAATTATAATAGTAACTATAATTAACAATAATAATAATAATAGATAATAAATATATTAATTATTCATTACTATTAGATGGACCTAGAATTTCAATAGTCATACATAGTTTTAAATTATAATTATAACAATAACTATAATTAGCAATAATAATAGACAATAAATATATTAATTATTCAACATTCTAGAATTCACCACATCATCAAAAGCAACAAAGAGCATCAACCTGCCATTA
>JAYJMF010279177.1:0-13768 GCA_036873715.1 Salvia sclarea
TATTTGAATAAGAATTTTTTCTATACATATATGATGAATAAGTAATTAATTAATAGTTGAATTAATATATTGAATATTTTGTTAAAGGATTTAATGAAATCATTAAATGTTATTTTGGAGGAAAAATATTTTTTTGCTGTGGTTTTACTTTTATATATGTATAGATTCCAGTTTTTTGTTTGGGAAGGGATGTGATGTAAGCATACATATGTGGAAACATGGCTGTAATTTTGCCTGGTTTCGTTGTCTATATGTCCTCTTGCACCTTTCGTCTGGGCGGTCCTAATGAAGTAACTGAACTTTACTTTTCGTTCCTCTTTGATTTGTTATAGGTCTCTAATCATATCTCATTTTCATTGCAAATGTATATTTTGTCCGATTTTGCTTGTTGGTTATGCTCTATTATTGGGTGCAAATTTTGATAGTATATATACAAATACATGTTAATATAATATTTGTAATTTTAAGAATGTTTCTTAAAAAATAATATTTTCTTAATCTACGAAAATGTGATAATTTTTGTTTTGGTTGTCCATGAAAAGTGTGATTACAATATCCTCTACTTTATCTTGTTATATTTACTTCTTAAAGTTCTCACTTTATTTACGCAAAATACCTCAGTTGTAATATGTGTTATCCCGGATGGGATCCTTTGTCTCACAATCTTCCATGTGCCACTACGAATTTTAATATTTTTAATAATATATGTTATAAAATAAAATTTTATTATTATATAATACATCATTATTAATATTTATAATAAAAAAATTAAAATTTTAAAGACTTATACAATAGTTTTGGAATATTTTGATTAAAGAAATACTTATTTTAGTTGATTATTCTAAAAATATGATATATAATTTTTTTAAATTTTATTTTTTTGCTATAAATGATAATAATGTTGTATTATGACATAACAAAATTTTATTTTATAATAAATATTATTAAAAATATTGAAATTTGTAGTGACACGAAAGATTGTGGGATAGAGGATCTCATCTGTATCCTACACTATCTATTTATCCTTCTCCAAGCCTTTATCCATTTCAAAATATCTACTGATTATTTTCTTAAAATATTGTGAATCAAACTTGGAGTAAAAAGTATTCCATCCGTTCCTCAATTGTTGGTGCACAGTTCAAATAATTTTAGAAACTATTAACGGCTTATATTGGTTGAGTTAACAATGTTTGAAAAACTAAAAACACAATCACCTCAATGACGCTTCTAAAATATGAGATATTCTTTTATGTATGTAAAATAATTAAATAATAAATAATGTCTAGCTCAAGTTTGCAACTGTGCAAGATTTATATTGACAATCAATTAGTATTAATTTATCTTTATAACTTTTGTACAAATAAGCTAAGGTTATTCATAATGTATACCTTGATAGTTACGGATGTTGTAAATAAAATTATTTAGTTTACTAATAATAAATTATTAATAATAGTTACTGAAATCAATATAATTCTACGTACATGTAGATCGTAATGGTCAATTATTTAAGGGATGTTGCTTGTAGTGGTGAGTTGTTTCTAGTTTCTAAGAATAAGAACTACCATTGGAGATTTTAGAAACTAATTTCCTATGCGACCGACCATAAAAATAAAAAATTAGTTCCCAATTTGAAAGTAATTTCTTATGGGGCTCACATTATTTTTTGTATTTTCCTTTTTTCTTTTCTCTTATCCTTCACATTATTTTTTTGTTTTTAGTGCTTTCTTTTCGTATTATAATGGAACCCTTAAATGAAAAATTAGTTTTATTGTTCGAGGAAAAAATAGATGAATTTATAAAATGATGTGGCATAGAAGAAATTAGAAACTAGGTGTCATCATTAAAGGCACTCTAATATATTCATAATGAATCTCAAATCTGATCTAAATTCAACAAAAGGATGAGAATTCTTCCGTATAGCTTGTGTTTTATTTTGAGATACAGCCAATCAACACAACTATTTTTTAATTATAATTATTAAAATATATAAAATATTACCTACATATTTATTTTTTAATAATTCCTGATCATAGCGGCTAAGGTGGCTATATGCCACGTTATATATGTATATGTGCGTGTCACTACAATCGATCTCTCTTTGAACTTAATTAAAGAATTGATATGCCATGATCATATGAATGTGCTGTTATTGGCTACATTCTAATAAGTTAGGATGTGTGAGTATATATTCGAGTGACGATCTTAGTTGAATAGCCTTTATTATTTACTGATTTTCAAGATGGACCGTACAGTTTACAATTTGATAAGTATGGCAAATTGTTGGTTAATAGTAGTAATACATTTCTGATTATATTTCATGTGTGGGGACGCACGAAAATCTTGGCAGGAGGCATGTGCCAAGTTAATGTAAAGCATGACTGCATGACGATGGGTTGGTTGGAGCATTTAAATGCATCATAAATGAGAGTCTTTCCTTGATTCTTTATTTATTTTATATGAAGTTGGTTCATAACGTTTCTCATGAAACCCAAGCATTTATATTGAACTGAATAAATTGCTTTAATTGGTGTCAGATTTGATTTTGTCTCTTGATCATTGTGTAATATTGCTTACAACTGACTGATTATTAGTGAGGTTGTTGGTTGTAACATGGAAATAAAATACGGAATGTTATTATGAAATGCGAATACTTTACCCATTATTAATTAGCAGTAAACACGATTTGATGTGTACGTCTAGTTAAGGAAGATGTTTTGTCTCTCAGTTGGCTTCAGACATTACAAAATTGTCTCTACTAACAACATGATTTTATTGATGCTAAGAGACGTGTCATAATTTTTATTACATATCTTTAGGTGTAATAAAATTAGTTACCCTCAAATATGCATCTATATATTTTTGTTATGTATATATACAAATGAAGTAAATTTGTTATTTACAAAATTTAAGGCATCGTTAAATGTTAAAAAAATTGTGACATGTTTATGACGTGTATATAATAGGTACCCATCATGAGATGCATGTTACAATTCTTAATTTGAGAGCAATAATGCGATCACATATGTATAAAACAATAGTTTAGTAATCTTACGCATATGTAGATTCTATATATAAAATCCGGTTTCATTTTTTAATATTAAAATTTCCGAAATTATGATAAGATTTAGATGGTTGATTTTAGTTTTAGTAGACACCAAGTTGAAGAAGGGCTGCCCGACATGTTTTTTTCTGTTAAGTTAATAGAGGAAAACATCCCAATCCACAATTTAATAAATTAGGTGCGAGCGATGGCGAGTTTGGTCCGTCGTTTTTGGAGGGATTGAATGCACTTATCTTCATGTTGATCTAGGTATGATGAACAATTTGTGAGGAGCCAGTGGAAATCTTTTCCATATGTGTAGCCTAATCTTTCATATCTACAGGATCAATATAGTTGCCATAAATAAGTAATTTTCCATTCCTTGTGAATATCTCTCTCTCATTCTATTTGTTTCACTGCGCATTGATGTGAGCGCGAATTGAGATGGTCCCGCTGTTAGGGGATAATTAAAACAAGACATGAGCCTAATTAGAAGGCGATTGGGAAGAATGCCGGCTGTATGGTTCGCTTTGAGGAGGTCGATGAAATGCAGGTCACAGCAAGCAGAAGTCCACGATCCGGACGGGGGAATGAAGAATATCTCGACGAAGAAGTCGAGCAGTGGCGGCGGTTGTTCGAGGTCCATCGCGAATCTGAAAGACGTGATAAACGGAAGCAAGAGGCACACGGAGAAGGCGCCAATCTGCAGCCCGAGGTCCATCGGGAGCAGCGAGCTCCTCAACCCGATAACTCACCAAGTCATGCTCGACACCGCCACCTGCGAACTCAAAATCAGCGCTTCTGATTTGGTGGGCGTGTTGAAGCCCCCTGGCTTCCATGTCGGCCACAAGCCTCTCGTCTTGGGCAGCCCCGTCAGGAGGTCCAGTAGTAGCTTATCTAGAAGGGGGCCCAGATCTTCCAATGGAGCCCTCGCCTGCCCTAAATGCGGCGACCAATTTCTCAAATGGGAAGCTGTTGAGGAGCATCATCTCTCCAAACACGCAGGTTCGCCCGATTTCGATCTTCAAAGAATGTAATTAATCAACCAATGTGAGTCAGTGCCTCTCTCTCTTTTCAGTTAGTGAAGTAGGCGAAGGGGATTCCTCTAGAAGAATCGTGGAGATAATCTGTCGAGCGAGGGGCGAGACCCAGCGCGGTGGGATCGAGAGGATCTTGAAGGTCCACAACATGCAGAAGACTGTGGCCCAATTTGAGGAGCACCGCGAGCTGGTCAAAATCAGAGCAAGCAAGCTGCCCAAAAAGCACCCCCGCTGCCTGGCCGATGGGAACGAGCTGCTGAGATTCCACGGGGCGAGCGTGGAGTGCTCCCTGGGGGTGAAGGGGTCGTGCAGCCTCTGCGCATCGGAGAAATGCAGGGTGTGCCGGATTCTGAGAGACGGGTTCGTGGCAAACAAGGAGGGAGTGTTCACTGCGTCCACGAGCAGCAGAGCCATCGAGATGGTGGATGAGGATTCTTCGTCCCACAGAAAGGCGCTCATAGTTTGTAGAGTGATAGCGGGAAGGGTGCATAGGCCGCTCGACAACATGGAGGAGATGGTGGGCCAATCGGGTTTCGATTCGGTTGCAGGCAAACTGGGGGCACACTCCAATATTGAAGAGCTCTATTTGCTCAGCGCCAGAGCTCTGCTTCCTTGCTTTGTAGTCATATATAAACCTTCAACATAACTTTTATCACTCTTACTTCTTTCCTTCCAGGCCCTTATTATACTCCATTCTTTCGCCCTGCTTACGATATCGATCATCACTGCTACTGCCCACTGGTATATATAAATATATCTTCATTGGGGATTTGCTTTTTTTTGTTTCTATGTGTTGTGTGTTAGGACCATTAGTTCTTCTGTCTTCATACATGTAGCGATGTGGCTGCGAATCATATTTGTAAATTGCAAGAATCAGAATAGTACGTAATGGACCCAATAGCATGCGCACAAATTACTTAAGGACATAAGAAGTGGTGAAGTTGTTAAAGAAGGTTTTAGAAATGAGTAATTATGGATGAGTGTGGGGATTTGAAGGGTAAATGTGTAATTATGCTATCTAAAGGCCACGTCACAGAGGACTCGAACCCGAAACCTTTGGCCTCGGGCATTAACCTCTTACCACTAGGCCAACACACACACAATATTCAATCTTTCTTGCGTCATGAATGGTTGATCATAAATTGGACATTATAGTTTTAATTTTGAAAAAACTACTTTCGGCCAAAAGGACAGTTTTAGTATGTTAGGAAAAACTGTAGATTAAATCATAAACTATACCAAAAATACAATTATAATACGACATTAGGAAGTTGGGAATAATATATTCAAACTTTCAATTTTTTGCAATTGGAGCTCATTGTATTTTATCGGCGAACAATGAGGTGACATGGGTTCCTCCACAGACCCCTCGCCGTGCACAGGGTCTCCACGCCCCTTCAACACAATGGCGTCGTGTGGTGTTTCGAATCAGAGCATCATTGTTCTCGCAGAGAAGGGAGGAGCGGTTTTCAGTTCGATTGTATTTATCTCTTTTACGATCGGATTGAACGCGGATCATGATGGGATTCTTCAAGATTACCTGAATCTCACCTTCGTCACCGTCTTCCCTCCGCCTAATTTTGTTCCTCTCTTCACCATCTCCCTTCTTACACAGGATTGCAACGGCGATTCAGTTATATGTTGAGATTCTAATTTTTCTCCAAATATTATTGTCAATGGAGTCCAGCTTACTATTTAAATATAATATATTACATTAGATCCATTGGTCTGCCATCCTCAAACTCTCTCGGTAGCAGTAGGGTGGTAAACGGAACCGATTCCGCAGGAAAATCGGTATTGAATCGGACCGAAAACTGGAAAAGTCAGTACTAATCTCAGTACCGGTACATATTTTTATGAATTTTAAATTTTAATTAATCAATGTAATTTCTAATTTTAAATTCTAATTTGTTGTTTGTTGAATTTATTTTAGGAATTGAAAATAGGGAAAAATATATGTCAAATTCATGTTTGAAAAATAGGTGAAAATAAAAATAAAAATTAACAAATAAGAAAAAATTAACCGATTACCGATAGAACCGGTTAAGGAAACAGGTACAACACCAGTACCTCCGGTACCAGTTAACCGGTACCGTACCAATTGTAAATAATTTTTTAAATCCTAAACTATTGATTTTGTATCAATTGTACCACACCCCAATTTTCCGACTCTAGAAAAGTGATTTGTAAAAGTGACGTGTCACGCAGGGAAGCCACTGCGAAAAAGATCCAAAGCTAGCTCTTCATCTCTTCCTCATCACCCAAATCACAAGCTCTTCCATCACTTTCTCCTCAGCTGCACCTCATCATCTCCAAACTCGGCAGAGCCAAAATGCTATATAAGTAATGGAGAATGTCATGGAAACCTTGAAATACGGTCCGCATATTATGGAGTATTTTGCCAAGATTGATAATTACGGGAGCTCTGATGCTTGTACATACAACATTTTGATAAACTCGTGTTGTGTGAGGTTTTTTACATATAGCGCACGGGACTGTTCAATGAAATGCTTAGGAGAGGGGTTCAGCTTAATGTGGTGATATTTCGGAATCTGATTAACGGGATCCGCACATATCGAGATGAAGGGGCACTTTTGGGTGTTTAGATTGGATGATGCTGTTAGGTTGAAGGCTGAGATGTTGAGGAAGAAGGTGGGAATGGTCCTGCGGTGGAGAAGAAGTTTTATACGTTTCCGTTGTAGTTGCTGTTAAACCAATATTTTATTTTAGCTTTGAGAATATTGATACGAAACAGACAATCATGCTATTATTCCAATTGAAAAACTCTCTGAACTATGTGGCAAAGAATTGGTCAGTGAAGTCCATTCACAGAAACAATCTGAAATTTCTTCTACAGGCTCCTATGCTGAATCTGAAAGAGGTTAGAAATTTCCCTTTGGTTCCTTTCTTCTTTATGTGTGATTAGTGATTGGAAACATTAACTTATGTTAATTTCTTTATTCCTTTTTTTCTATTTGTTCATTAAGAAAAAATAAAATTTTACATCGTGGCATTCCGGCGTCCCATGTCATTTTTCCGAAGCCTGAAAATTGAGACGGAGTACAATTGATACAAAATCAATAGTTTAAAATTTAAAAAATTATTTTCAATAGTTTAGGATATAATCTATATATCTATATATATATAAAAGGGAACTCATTACCAAATATAGATTCCCGCCAAAACTAAAAAAAAAAACTTTTAATAGTATTTTTTTAATGAAAAAATAACTTATTTTTTGGTGCCCTAATTTGCTCAATCAACTAATTATAAAATCGTTACATACCACAATCTTGTTATTCAATTTCCATTTACTCAGTCATATTTTAAATGAAATCATCCAATTATGCTAATATTAATAATTAACTATGTATAACAGAAGTACCATTCAATTTGAGAACCCAACAATTATGGCTTGACATCTATTAAACAACACCAAGAACAAAGCCATACTATGCCCTCCTCGGGAGAAACTAGTGATGATTGCCATGAATGCTGCCCTCGAGGACTTGTACAAGAAGTGAGATTTGAGATTCCGTAAGTAACTCAGTGCCTAACAAGAGTTTGTCTTGGAAGAAGAAAATCGCGTATATAGACTCTTCTTTTAGAAGATGAATTCAATCTACTTTGATCTCTACTGCGATTAGACGTATCACGGTAGGGACTGTGTCGACTAATTATAATCATATAAAATTAATAGATTTTTCAAAAACAAAAAATATAGAAAAATAATATATTTCCATCCGTATGATTTGATTTTTTTCTGCAACAATGATGTAAACTCAAATTGACTTTGGCGATAACTAAGCACCCAAATTATGGCTTTCATTACAAACGATAGGCATTTAAAATATTTCAATCTTAAGCCGTCGTGCACATTGTGGTTAGCGTCGCGTGCGGGCTACATGAATTCATCTTAAGCCGTCGTGCACATTGTGGCAACATTCTAGCCATTACTAGCCTTGCACTTGTTCCAATCTCTGTTAACATCAAGCGATTACTCCGACTTTGATCTCGAGTGAAGCTATGAAGGATGAGAAGAATAGAACAATTGTGATTTTTACTATACAAATATTATCTTACTTAGTTTTGGAATTTTAGTTGTTTAATATTTACTGATATTTGCATATTCTCATATTAGTATTTCTCCCGTGTAATTAGCGGCATAGCTATGAATTTTCAAATAGACGTATTTATTTTTTATTTAGAAACAAAGTTAAGTCATGCGAAATTATCATTTTGTATTAAGAAATTGATGGCAATATGGAATGATGCTCTCAGAGTAAATGAACATAATAATTCTCCTATTGTTTTGTCCTAAGTAATGAACAAAAAAACTACTACCAATTACCAATAAAGAAAATAAATTAAGTTGTACACGTATTTATTCATATTATAATATATCAATTCCGCTCCAATACCCACCGTGGGCATTTGTTAATGTGTCCACCGTTTATGTGGCAATGCCACGTACACAAGAGAATCAACTAAATTTAACCACAAATTAAATTACCATTAATATTCTATTCATTATATGAAACGTATTCAAACTTAACGATATAATAAATGTTACCCTAAAATATACTTTTAATTCACAAACATCATTACAAGTAAAAACAATTATTAATATAAAGTTTCCAATAAACGTCCACCATTAAATATACTCTCAAGTTCATCACATCCACCATTAATCTAGGTACATAAAAGTTTAATATTTTTGTCATTTTATTTAATTTAATTTAAATTGCTTTATAGTAATAAGGTATGTATCAACTTTTTAGAGAATGTCTACGTTTACAATTAATTTAATAGAATACCAATTCTTAGTTTTGTTTAAAAGAATTTAATATTTTTTTGTGATTTTATAAATAGTTGGTTAACAATAAGTTAGTGTTAATAATAATTTCGTGGGCATGTTAAGAAATGATTTATAAAATCATAAAAAGAAATAACGAAACAAAAAATTGGTATCCTGTTACAATTAATTGTAGATGGTAGGAATTGGTTTTAAAAAAATTGATAGACTTATTATGAGTCGTAACTTAAATAAAATGATAAAAGTAAAATTATGCATCTAGATTAATGGTGGATGTGTTGATATTTGTTCAAGTTCAGAGGTTTAATGGTGGATGTTACTGTGAACTGAGAAGGACGTTTCCTTAGAATTTTGAGATTAATAATTGTTTTTTAATTGTGGAATGATATTTGTGAATTAAAAGTATATTTTAGGATAACATTTATTATATCATTAAGTTTTAATACTTTCCATATGATGAATAGAGTATTAATGGTAATTTTATTTGTGGTTAAGATTATGTGGCATTGTTGCCACATAAACGGTGGGCACACTAACAAATGTCCATGGTGGGCATTGGAACGAAACTGTACAATATAGAGGAGTTGATAAATTGTAAAAGAAATGACTATTTGTAGGAATGATCAAATATGGTATTTGCAAGTGCACAGTGCACGGCGCATTGGCAAAAGCAATGAAAAATACAAAGAGCATAAATCCGCTGGAACTAATTACATACTCTTTCCGTCCCATTCATACACTCATAATGTCTCATACCTCTTTTGGCAAAAAAATTATACACAAAAGCATGTGTACCCCATGTGGGCCACACCACCTTACACTCATCAATTTTGGCTCTTTAATCTCTGTGCCCATTATGAATATGACAGAGGGAGTATTTATCAAGGCAGTAAATGAGAATTATTCGAATTAACTACACTTTAATAAAACGATTTTCCCATTTTAGAAAAAATAAAATGAAGATTTGTGAGCGCATTCTTAAAATTGGACGTCAGAAAACACCAACATTATTTTCGACTATGAATATGTTTCTCATGATTAAGGTAAATTTCTAAGTTAATTTTTTATTTTTTTAATTATGAAGTACTTATATATTTTGATAATAGGATCTATTCCCTTTTGTATTTGTCTATTCTTCCTATTGATCTCTCTAAATCTCTCACGAAATTTAATCTTGAGTCATTTCTATTGTTTCTATAGAAGACATTTACATCAACTACCAATATAAAATAAAACATGCTTCTCACTAATAAGTAATTGGAAAGAAATTCATATGAAGACTTTTTAGGCTCCATTTTCAATTAGTAATAATATATAAATATATCAATAATAATTTTCGTATGCTTGTGTTCAAATGTCCATGCCATCCAATTATTACACATATTTTAACTCAATTTGTATATTTGTAATGTTATAATTAATATTTTCATAAATTAATATAATTAATCTGCATAATTTGATCTAATTAACAGGTTTATAACTTGATAGCATAAAGTGTGGATGTGATTATTCTTGAGTAACAGCTACACTATTCAAGATACCGTTTATGACCCGATGACATAAATTAAGTATCACAATCTTATATTTACATAATGTATAAAAAAATAAATTTTAAATACTAGCAATTAATGAATTAATTGTTCAATTCGTAATTTGACAATTATAAATAGTGGTTATTTCATAATCAATTGTGTTTGAGCTCATTTAGTGTTGGCGACAAGAAAAAGGTGAGAGTAAATGAAGTAAATAAGCGTACTTCGTGTGTATTTTATGGCAAAATAAGTAAAGATCAGTTTCCTCATTAAACTACTCTAAACAACAGTTTACAAATCACAAATCAATTACGCCCAAATATAAATAGAAAATACATCTTTTGAATAAAAAGGTATGTTGGGTCCCTTAGTAAACTGAACAGGTGTATTGGGGGGGGGGGGGTAACACCTGAATGCAACTTTTTAAAATGTGCAGCGTTTTACGTGGTTCAGAGAGATCAACTCCTACGTCCACGGACTGAATTCCCAGTCAATTCACTAAGTAGTGGTTCGTGCTTACGGGTGCACAACAAACCTTTTTCATTGTAGGTCAGTTAACGGTGCCGACTTATCGTGTTGGATTCCTCCTTAGCTTCGAGGTGCTAAGTAACCTTACAAGAATTCTAACGGCTAGAAAACTCGTACAAACTTCTAGACTATAACTCTAATATAAGATTTGAGCTAAGTAAAGAAAAGATCTCCAACTGAAAACCCTAAGCAAAGATTAGCTTGAGTAAACAGAGGGTAAGAGAAGTGTTTTGAGTATAAACTAAGACAACAAACTTCTCTTCTTCGATATTGTGAGTTGAGAGTAGATTTTTGCAGAGGTTCGACAAGCTCACGGAATCGGTAAGGTGTGGGGCGAAGATGTTCGAATATATATAGCCCTCCTTGAAAAGAGATCCGTTGGAGGGAGATCTCTAAGCAAAAGAGTTGTTGTAGGAAAATCCATGTAATTTGTCGTCCTTCTTGGCAGATCTTCAAGCATACTCTAACTAACAAGTATAGCCCTACTTTCCTTTCTCGGTCCTTTTTAAGTTTGAACCCCTAATCGAGAAAGCATAGATGTCCTAGAAAGGAAACTGTTGACCTAAAAGCACATGTCAAATCGTACTTGATCAATCCCGGAAAATCCGCTGCAATTAATGCGACTTCGGGCAGAGTATCTCAGGGGCAGCTCCAGTATTCAGATCTTCAGCTTCACTTCAGTCTTCAACTCTTCAGCATTTCAGTTCTTTAATACTTCAGTATTTCAACACTTCAGTACCCAAGAAAAATAAGACAACACAAATCAGTAATGTTTTGGTGATCATCAAAACTTAAGTTAGGATTTTCCCAACATAATATCATGATACTCGGGAGGTTAAAGATTTTATTTTGATGTTTGTAATTAGATGTACTTTATACATATTAGTTTCACTATTTCTTTTAACAATTATTAACTTTTTAAATTTCAAATTGAATGATATTACCAAGTTAAATTTATTATTCGGGATTGTTATGATTTTGGAACCGGAATGAAGTTTTGTATGTTGTTGGTTATATGTAATTTTTATTAAAAATGATTTTTCTTTTTATAATAATAGAATATTAGTTATTGTAGTTTTAGAAAAACATTACAAAAGCATATATAATTATCAAATTAATTTTGTGTGCAAATATTTTAAGCTATACAAAAAATGGACATTAAAACTAAAAAAACTAACACATATTGTTTTAATTAATTTTTCGATTATCAATATACACATCATATGATTCCCGTCGAATTTCGACGGGTTACTGAACAATTTGGTATATAATAAAACGAGAGAGAGAGAGACAAAATCAAACCAAAAGATAAAGTGAAAATATATGAATACATCCATAAATAGCTGTGGTGGATAACTAAAGGAAGGGGAAAACGAAAACTATAGGAAACAGATTTTAGTATATATCGCGTTCTGCAATAAATTCTATGTGGCTCAAATACAGATTGAGTTTACCAAATAAATAAATTTAACTGTAGCCCAAATAAATTGTGTTTATTCCCGTACTTTAAATTGTTTCATGAATTAAATGCTAATTTGAATAATTTGATCACACAGTCAACTCAATGTAACGTCTTGTAAACCTATATATCTATTTCTCTATCATCTACCTATTATATTGTTATTATTAATGAGAATTTTGTTTCATCATTCCCTAATATTCTCAAATCCTCTTTATTTTGTGGATTTCTTTGGCATTTTGTTCATTTTACCTTCCATTAATGATTACTCCCAAGTCCCAACCAAATCACCATACAATATATCAAATGTATAGTTTGAAGTCTAGTTATATAACCATTACATGATCTTGTTGATTGGATAATGATAATGCCTCTATTTGAATTACTCACCGTCATCGTGTTCGTTATAGAATGTTTGTGAATACGATACTCGACTTATAACTATTATATGAAAAGTTGAATAATTTTTTTTGTCAAAAATAGTGCAATCGTGTATATAAAAAAAAATGGATTGATTTCTTCTTTTCTTACTTATAATTATTACATGAAAAATTGAATAAATATGAAACTTGCAATAACTATAAGAACAAAAGAAAAGGTTAAGAGGCACACTCCTGTGCAACAGGTCGCAACCCGTGCGATCGGTCAACGGCCCGCATTGACCGTTGATCCGGCCATTGATTTTTTTTTTTTTTTTTAGAAAAGCCCAATTTTTATAATGATGAGTGCCAATTTGAAACACTAAAATTGTCATTTTATATAACTACAAGTGTCGTATCCAATAAATAATAGTGCCCCCCTAAAAACAATAGTAGAAAAGAGTGTCAATTTGAAACACTAAAAGTGTCATTTTATATAACTACAAATGTCATTTCGAATAACTAATAGTGCCAACTAAAAACAATAATCGAGGGCGGCAAACAAAGGGATGTCAATTTCGCGGGCCCAGGCCGCCCGGCCTGAGCTCATCGGGCTTTTCCAATTTTACGGGTCGGGCGTGCCCGGCCCGAAATTCCTTCGGGCCCCAAAAAATCGTTGGAAACCCGCCCACTAAAAAAAACCGGGCGGGCGGGCCAAACCTGGCCCGGTTGTATCAATGTTCATTGTTTATCCTCGACTCCTCGTAGGCTGTAAATCTGTAAATGTAGAGGTAAATAGTTAGCAAATCGGCAGCCCCTCGGCCCCCCCGCAAACAGCCCAACGGCAACAGCCCCACCCCCTCCGCCCCATCCCCCGCAAACCGCCCAATGGCAGCAGCCCCCCGCCCCCCGCAAACCACCCAACGGCAGCAGCCCCCCGACCCCCGCAAACCGCCCAACGGCAGCTGCCCCGTCCCCCGCAAACCGCCCAACG
>JAYJMF010279506.1:0-13767 GCA_036873715.1 Salvia sclarea
TATTTAAATAACAAATGTAATATTTCATTCAAGTAATAAATTTATAATTAATATTCATTGAAATATAGGTCATTAATGTAGAATTGAGCCAAAACGACTTACATAATAAAAATAAAAAAATATGACCAAAAGACTTACATTTTAAAATGGAGGGAGTATTTAGTAATATATTTGGTGTTACTTTCCCGATATGGAACAGTGTTAGCTTAACTATTATACTATTATTATCTCCATATTATGCGTGCTTTGCATAAATCATTTTTCTATACAAAAAATATAATAAATTTTGAGAGCACTAGTTTACCACAATCTAGTGTGTACATAACCATCATGTATGAAGCACATAAATTGCGTTAAATTTTCTTGTTGATGGAGATGGGCAACCAATATTTAATTATTTAGTTATTTCCTGCTTGTTCGAATAAATGGGCAACCAATATTTAGGTTTTCTTTATCTATTTTCGATTGGAATCTATCATAACAATTTCAATAATGATTAATTTAATAGGTTTGTGATACGATTTGTAGGCGTCATTAAATAAATTTGTAACATCTTGTGATGGGTAACTATTATGTATATGTGTCTAAAAAAAGAATAAATGCATATCACAAACTTAGTTACATCTGAGTGTGGATAATTAATTTAATATATATATAGGAAAAGTATACGATGTGTTTGTGTAATTAATATTTCACCTAAAATACAAGAGAATTTATGACATTCCTCTTGGTGTCACGAAGATCATGTCATTATTAAACAATGAGGCACACTCTGGTGTATTCATTGGAATTAAATTGTAATTGTAATTATTTAGGGATCAGATGAGCTCCTAATTAGGATGGGTGCTGCATACATCTAGATGTTTGTTAAGCCTATTATTATTAATTTAACTTCTCAATTATGCTAGGTACCTTACCTTGAACATGGCAATGAACATGCATGGTGGAGAATTCAAAAACATCACGGTTGACATTTAGTGTACATAAAAAAAGATGAAATTGTGACCGATGAAAAAAACAAAAAGATAACCCGATGTTATTATATTAATTAATATTATATAGGTCAAAACAACTATATCATTCTGTCAATTTTCTCCATCAAATATAGAACTGTCTCACTTTATTGCCAGGTGTAATTACTTTCTTTAAAGCCTTAAAGATGCATCAACCAGTGGCATATAAAATAACCATAAACATTATTGTTATACGAAGAAGGTGTATATTTAAAGGAAAGAAACACTTCATTTATGGATAATTAGTAATCCTTAATACCAGGCAGGTGAATGATTAGACATGGACTAATGTGTGTGTCTTTTGGTACATATATATGGAGAGATATATACGAAGATGTTCAAATAGGATCCCTCTCTTATAATTATATTAATATTAATTAATTATGATTCAATATGATCGGTTGATCTTGATTGATGGATTGTCAAGATTGATTATCCAAATTCGATTTTGCTTCGGTATGTATGAGATAATGATTTTAGACGATTATGTTTGTTTATGCATATTTTTATGGATACAATAATGTTTTCCCCGATTATTATACTTTTTTTCACCTATAATTAATATAATATTTTTTTGAATACTAAAGTTTTGCTTGAATTTTAGTAGATCCTCATAGATAGGGAGAGGGATCATTTATGACATCTCCTGAAATTGTTAATTAGGATCCAATATGATCCTTAGATTTTGATTGATGGCCGGTCAAGATTGATTCTTCAAATTTGACGATTTCGTATGTACTGTACATATTTTTTTTGACGATTATGCTCTTTTTATGTATTCAAAAAGCATTATGTTGTAAATGAAAAGTATTATTATCGATGAAAATATTATTATACATGATAAAATGTACGCCCTTTGTTACTAATATATAGGCCCATTGAAGAGCGGCACGGGTTTTAATAAAGTTGAAATGATAGAAGTATTGAGCGGATAAAGAGTCTCACTTTTTTAAAATGAGGGGTATGTTGATTAGGAAGAATATATAAATAAAATGAAAAGTTGGGGATAAAAGGGTAAAGTGCTTTTACTATAAATCAAATAAACTTATATTTTGGGGACGGACGAAAAAAGAAAAATGGGTCTATATATCAGGAACAAAAGGGATATAATGGCCAAAAATCATTATATAAGAAAATGATCATTTAGGATTCCCTCGAAATGACTAACTAAAGATGATATATAATACTAATAAACATGGGAGGAGTCGCAGGCATGTGAATGTGATCACACATGAAATTTCATGTCATTTGAAAGAAATTGCATTAATGTTATATAGGTATTTATTGGCAAAAGCTTTAAAAGGTTTATGGTTGATTACCAAAAGTTAGGTTTTATATAATTATAACCTAATTAATTTATCAAAATATTAATCATGCATTCCTTTTTAAATTGAAGTACAGTTCTCAATTTTGATTTGGTTCGAGTGGAATTTTGAATCTTGAACTAGACTGTTTAGTATTCACTTTCATATTGGTTTAGTTGAGATATTAAATTTAGTAGTTTGTTAGTATTAATAGATAGAAAGCAAAAATTAGACAACATTAGTATTTAATTGCAGTACAGAGTTCAGTACTAACACTATTTAACTAAATGAAAGCTCAACATAGTGCGGTAATTACAGCAAATTTCTACTCTCTGAAAGAAACACACTGTAAGCAAATAAGATTCGAAACCAAAATTTCTGGCAAATACGAATATTTGAATACTTAATTTTGTCACTTAATTAAGATAGGCCTTATTGGCAACACACTCTCAAATCTTAATTCTTAGTTATTTGAACTAATTCTGATGCTTGTAGTATAGAGATATCAACAAATATACTTTTGCATTTGATAAATTAAATTTTTATTTAAAACATGTCTACTCCGACACAAAGTAATAGACTAGTACAATGTTTTCGGTTGGAATGAATTAATTTACTAAATTTCTTGTCAGAAGTTGCATGTATGAGGGGTATTCTTGTCAATTTGTGTTTGTAAGTCCAAATTTTAACGTGTTTCGCATTAACTTATATTTTAAAATTTGTGCTATCTACTCCAGTCTAGACAGCTAATCAAACATGGGGTGAATCTTCTAAATATATATTTATATTTAAAATGAGATTAAAATGTCTCACTATATTATAGTATAGATTATGACTATTAATTAGGTGTCTTAGCAGTAATTAATTAACCGTTCAAGATTCCAAATGGTCAACCAAGACAAGCCTGCCCTTGCGCGGGTACACATTTTCTATACATATTTAAACACGTATTTGTAGCGTAATATTCAAGTGCATATAGTACTATTTATATGCAACAATTCCTTTTTTATCCTTTTCTTTTTTGAAGTATTATTATTACAATACCTTGGTTTGTTGACGATAGATAGGATCGAAATATCAGAAGCACTGACTACTTAATTATTTTTTACTTTTAAAGCTATTTTCGTCGTTAATTCCGTAGATACTGAATTTTTTTTCCTAGTGTACATCTTATAAATTCGACCGTTTATATAGTGTGTGTGTGTGTGTTTTTATTACACTAGTTCCGCTAATTCTCAAATATTTTCTTTTCAGTTTGATGTGTTGGTCATTAAGTATATGTTGTATTTTTATAAAATTAATTATTTGAAAATATACGAATTGATTCATCATCTTTTGTAATAACCTACGGATATATATAAATGAGAAATTAGAAAGAAACAAAGTAAACCATTTGAAGTTGTTTATTATTATTATTATTATTATTATTATTATTATTATTATTATTATTATTATTCTTTAAACGAATTTTTTAGCTCAACCATAATTTTTTTTATCAATGTAATAAAATTGATCGTTAACATTATTTTAGCAAAGATTTATTTTTCAATTCGTGGATTAGGATTGATTACGATAGTAATTAGGAATTGTTAACTTTGACTCCTTCAAATATCTAATTATGATATTTGTTATATGTAGACCTCCTGGGCCGAGTCCTACTATGGTTTCTCAAAGTAAAAATATATCATACTCACTATTTTTTGCCACTTATTAACGGTAACCCTATATTGATGTTAGTAATGTATGTAGGGGTACCGTGGTTTAAGGGTAAAAATGTGAGAGCCCAAGAAGTGCGAGATAGAAATAAAGTATGCAAAAGTTTTTTTTTTCCCCAAAAAAAAGGGAATCCTTCTATATGGAAACTTAAAAAAAAAAAAAAAAAAAAAAAGTAATAGGAGTATATCCGATATATAATGCGTTTCCTAACATTCTATGTCAATTAAACCGTGTAAAAAAATAGTTACTACTCTACTAATTAGTGTTCGAAAATGCTATCATTAGCTGTGGCCTAATTTAACCTTAAAATAATTTGACCATAAATCTACTCAATTGAAAAAAGGACTATTGAATTAGGATTAACTAGACTTGTGGCTATTAGGCCTTTTTTCGTAATTGAAACAAGCTCTCGATCTGAAAATGATAATGTAGTTTATTCTAAAATATTTGTTTCCTCCGTTATGTACTTATGTATACTAGTATATAGGTTTATCCGCGCAATGCGCGACAATCATCAAATTAATTATTAATATTATGTCAATAATTATTTGATATAAATTATAAATAAGTGTAACAGTATAAAATCATACAATTATGTTGCACCAAATCTTTTATCTGCCTCAAATATTTTCTTCGTCCATAATACTTAATACTATTGTAGCAAATTTACCAAACAGGAACTATTATATTACAATGTGTGGAACTATGATTTTCTATGGTTATCTTTATAGATTATTAATCCCCATAAAATATAAACATTTTTTTTTCATACACGGACATATATAAAAAAATATAAACCAAATTTAAACTATAATTTTAATATATAACTAACTCTTAAATAAAAAAAATATTCATCTATAAAATTATATTAAAAGTTAATAATAATTTTTTTTAATATTACATAGTTTAAAATGATTCAACATAAACTTTACTATAGTTGCACTAAAACTTAGTATTATAAATAAAAAATATTCAACAAATAAATTTACATCTACTTATTTTTCCTCTAAAAACACAAAAATGAACATAAATATAAATAAATAAAATTAAATGGAGTTAATATAAAAAAATTAAATTAGTAAGAATAAAATTGTGTTGTTACTAATTTTATATACATTTACAATAATTTTCCATTAATAATATTCTTTCGTATATGTATGAGATAATATTTTTCAATAATTATATTTTTTTATGTATACAATAATTCTTTTCTCGATTATTATGTAATTTTCACCTACAAAACAATACCTTTTTCCACTGTCTTCTACAATATATATATATATATATATATATAAAATCCTTCCATTACACAATTAATGTTCTAATCCATAGTTCATTTTAGTTGATTTCTTTATTTATTAATTTAATGTCTAGAAACATTTAACATTCCAAAAAAGTCTCTTGAAACACTAAATGATCAAATACGAATTGGGATGCTCCACAATTTAGTTCGTTTTTATGTCTCTGGTCAGCTGGTCTGTGATGATTGATTATAATGTACATTTGGAGTTTTGGTTGGCATAGTGAGAATGGTACAATCAAATCAATGCCACATAATTTGTTTTAAATATATCACTCAATTTTATTTAATTTTACTTCTAATTGGCAAGTTGATGGTGCATAATGCGACATTAATTGCGTATAACTAGGAGGTGTAAATTGCTGATCGATCTTTAATTCATTACGCTAGATCATTTTAGCATAAAGTCCAAGGTACAAAAATTCTTGGAACAAATAATATAATGTGATGGTGTAATTATAAAGTAAGGATCTTACAATTTCCCCATATGTTTAGCTTGAAAAAATTTTGAAAATATTTCAACATTCAATATTTTTCCAGAAAAATAAATCTCATCGTCTAAATCGTAACATTTCATACCCAACTTTGAACAATGTAACAAAAAAAATCTCAAGTCGAAATTTTCTATCATTGAAAGACGTGGTTAAAACACATTTAGAGTTTATGATACAATTGATATGTGCTTTGCGAATTTAATTAGGGTTAGGAATCAATATATTCATAGTCCGAAAAATATTTTGTTACATTATTCAGAGGTTGGATATGTAAACATAACTTTTTTTTGATAAAAATATTAAAACGCTAGGAATTTTCATATATTTTTTATTTATATTTAATATTTGAGAAGAAGATAAACAACGAGGATAATATACGATGCAATTATCTTATGGGACGGAAAATTCCTATTTGATCATATATTAATATGCATAAATAATACTAACTCTTTTGTTGTACAAAGGCTAGTTAGCTACTAGCTTAGACTATATTGTAAATATAGATCATATTAAAATCCCCATATTTAGAGCTGCAAATTAATGAACGTTGAATAGTATGCGACACTGCAGGTTTTATACATTAGATGAGACCTATCAAACGAAAGTCGGTCGCAGTCACCCATTAATTAATCATTAAGCTATATTATTATTTGATTTTATAAATTAATATAGAAAAAGAAATTGGTTGACACAGTATAGCAGTGACATGCATCTCCAAATAAAGTCAGCATATTTTAATAAAGATATGAATACTAATAAATTGTATTAAATAGAAAAAAAAACTATTGTAAACTTTTACTAATATATACTCCCAACTTGCTCATTTATAAATCTGTTTGATTGATTCCAGAGTGTGTTGATAGAGGGATGAAATCAATGGCCGGTAGATTAATCCACTAGTAATATAATAGTATAGTATATATATAAATATATAAGTATATATTCACGATTTATTTTATCTATCTATTTAACTAAGTGAAGCACCGGATAGTCGGATACAAGTTCCCATAAAAGCAAGAATTTATGAACATTTTCTGGTAGTTTAATCGATATGGGTCTCTTCAATTCGCTTCTAGATTTTCTCTCATTTTTATTATAGTTTATATAAGTGCGTCTTGATACTACATATAGTTGACATTTGGTGTAGCTTTAAAAAAAAAAAAAATTCACCCCTTAGGAAATGAATATATATATATACAGTACATGAATATGCAACCTCTGTGATTCAAGAATTTGATATTTTAATTTCAGAATATTCCTTGTTGGCTTGATTTATGTATATTGCTTACTTAGTCTCAAACGATGTTATCAAGAGAGTATTTCTCTTTGTGGAAGACACATGTTTTAATAAAAAAGTGAATGAATTGTATTAGTGGAAACATGATCTCACTATATTAATTTAATAAAGAGTGGGAGATATTATGTCATTGTGTGAGTGAAAAAATGATCCCACCACTTTTTGCCAAATAAAAAAAGTGAAATATTTTATGAACACCCTAAAATGACAAAAATAAAACACTCTTTGTGGATGAAGATAAAACTATTTATTATTTGCACCCAGATTTGCACTGTAGGTAATTATTGTGAGAAACACAATTCCTACAAAATATGTCGTTCTCACTTGAAGTCACCTAAATTTGCATATTATTTAAATATCCTGATAGGAAAGGGGTTATATGTCAATTGGGCCAAACATAGAATGTAGTAATGTCGATTTGATAAATCCATTTAGATATATTATCAAATTATTTTGTTCGGATTATTCGAGTTGTCATTTGTTTGGGTTATAAATTTTCACTTGTAAATATAAACTTTTGGATTTCGGACTAAGTCGTTGGACTAATAAGACCAAAAAACTTAAAAGAATAATATCATTGACGGAGCCAACCATTCACCCCCCCCCCCCCCCACCCCCCCAACACACACACATACAATTTTTTTCACTAGGCCCCTAAGGGTAGGGGGGCAAAATATATACGATGATTAAAATAAATTTTAAAAAAAATAATAATATACCATTTGTCCCTCTATGGGTGACTCGTACTCTTTTTTAGTCGTCCCACTAGAAATGACTTGTTCCAAAGAAGAAAATAAATTACTTGCAAAGTTAGTCAACTTTAGTGGACCCTACTATTTTACACACAAAACAAAACACTATTTTTGTTATATACGTATAGAAAATATAAGCAATTTATGACGGGAAAGATGGAGTATATATAATAAAAATCTTTACCATAGTTCTATACTACAGTATTCACCCATATTTCTTAAAGCGACGAAATATTAATTGATTATCAATTGTATTAAAAATTTACTTTTCAATATGAGTAACCAAACATACATTTATCCAACATCTCCTATTCAATTTCGAGTTCGATTTTTAACAATCTTCATGGTTGAAATATTTTTTTCAACAGTTGTAGTTGTCACATGTAAAACAAGTGCAAGTTTAATAAATTTATACAAAAATAAATATTGCAATATATCCTTGCGTCTTCATCAATTCTCCAACAAGACTTCATATATCCACTTATAACTAATAAATTCTTCACTATGATGCACATCGTGAATTAGTTCTCAAGCTAATTATCTAGAGTCGTATTTCAATCGGAGAAAATTTAATCGAATAAATCATAAAATCTAATAATTTCTCTTTAAATAATTGGAAAAAAAAAATATCAATTTTATACATTTTTTTCTTAATTGTAATTGTACAAGTTAGGTTTATAGGAATACAAAGAATTATTGAAACCTTTTAATTGCTAAATTTAGTTTAATTTTGCCCCTATTTTTAAAATTAGTAGTGGTACAAAGATTAAATAGTTTTTAAGAATTAATACATATATAAATATATATTAGTAGTAAAAAGAAAATTTTGAGGTGGGGCAATTAACGTGGCTCCGCCACTGATTTTTTTGCTAATATATTATATATATATATATAGTGCTTATAATATAAAAGTATATTTTTATATTATATCTTATTACAATTTACAAATATAAATTTTAAATATATTGGTTGTTGCTATTTTTTTTTTTATAGTCAACATACTTCTTGTTCGCCCTAGTTGTGAATTTTGATTTAGGATAAATTACGAACTTGCCATGGGTACAAGAAAATAAAGATTTGAGTTTCGAAAGTATCTTTTAAACTTACACTTATAATTTTTTTCTTATTATGTTGAGTAATTTCAGTGTTTTAATTATTATTGGTTATTTTTTAAAATAGTAAATTAAAAAATTTAATTAGTGCAAGATTTATCGATATCAAGGATATAAGGGAAATAAATTTTGTTTTCAACACTTACATGCATTTATATGAAAATTATTAGGATATCACTGAAATTTTATTATAAAAGTTTACATAATAGCTTGAAATACAATTTCTTCATTTTTTATTTTATTTTTAATTCTTATTAGGAAAATATGTCATTCCGCGGAAGTTTAGTCAATTATTAGGTGATCAAGTCGTAAGTTTTGCCGATATATGTCACGTAGTAATTTAAACTATATTATACTATTAATAAAATTTGATATTAAGTCTAATTTTATTTTTAAAACTATGCTTAGTAGTACTTCTTAAAGTTATAGGAGTAATAAAATTGAGAGAAAATTGCGTTTTATGTCTCATCGTTTTAGTGTTTTTTAAAAAATGTCCCAACCTATAGGTAATTGCAAAAAAATATCCATCGTTTATGAAACGCAACATTTATGTCCCGAAAAAGAATTTCGCTGTCGGAATTCTAACTAGGATTATCGGAGTATTGACGTGGAATGCCCACGTATTTTGTGTTATCTGGCGTCGAATTAATAAGAAATTAGAAAGAAAAAAAAAATACCATCATTCCTAAAACGCGGTCGTTTAATACGGGATTAGAAAATTAAAAGAACACCTCAACCCCCAAACCGCCGACATCCCTGCCATCATCTCCGCCCACCTCGACGACCTCCGCCTCCAGCACCTAGCGCCGGCTCGCCCATGGCCTCTATGGCGGAGAGTGCCGCCGTGTCTCGACCGGGATTTTTGGGGGGAAATTGGGGAGCGGCGACGGCTGCGGGAGGGGGAATATGCTGAGCAGGTGAGCTTGAGCCGGGTGAGGTTGCCGCAGTGTTGCGAAATCAACGCTATCGCGGGGAGGTAGGGCGCGGCCTCGCTGAGGCGCTCAGGGAGAGGCGGTAGCGGCTCTGGCCGTCCACGGCGAGCCATCGGCGGCAGACTAGGGAGCTCCTCTTCCAGTTGCCGGAGCTCAGGCATTTGAAGATTAGAGCTAGGCATTCGTCGGGGATTTTCGATGTGTAGTTTGGTTCCTGATTCGAATCGGGAGGCGACGGAGTGGAATCGGGGGAGGAGAGGCTAACTGGTTGAGATCGGCGATGTGGGCCGAGCCACCGGAGGAATAGCCATAGGCGGAGGAGGGTTGGCCCATTTCCCCGATGGCTCGTGGATGACACACACTGCCGGATGGTGAGAATGGAATTAGGTGGTGGAGAGGTGTTTTGGGGAATATATTTTGAGATTTATTTTGGGGAGGATTCAAATTGTTGCGTTGATATAATAATGGGAGCGACGACGCTCTTCATTTTGCAGCGCCCTGAGCCGACGTCGGCGGTTTGGGGGTTGAGGAGCGCGGCGGAGAAGGGGGTTGTTGTCCTTTAATTTTTTATTCTAATTATTTTTTATTCCACATCATATAGGACGAAACACGTGGCATTCCACGTCAATAATCCGGCAATCCTAGTCAAAATTCCGATGCCGAATTTTTTTTTCGGGACATAAATGTTGCGTTTCGTAAACGATGGATACTTTTTTATAATTACCTATAGGTTGGGACATTTTCGAAAAAACGCTAAAACGATGGGACAAAAAACGCAATTTTCCCTAAAATAAATTTGGGCCCCCAAACACATTATTTTTGGCTCCATCACTAATAATATTTTGATAATCATATATTTATAACGAATTTTGATAATCATATATTTATAACGAACATTTTGTATCATAGTATATTAACTTTCAACCCACTCTTTTTTTTAGGCCAACCCATTCAGATTTGAGCTATTTTCGAGCCAATTGAAATTGTCGGGTTATTCTGGGTCATTCTAATACAAATTTTTTCAAGCTATAAATTTTCAACCCATAACACCCTATCGAATTGTTGGTCTATTCGGGCTAACTCACGAGTTTCAGGCTATATTTATTTTTGATCGGGCAATTTCAGGCTATATTGACATATCTAAAAGACTAATAGACACAATATGGGCTCATTTGGAATGTTGTATACAATAAAGCGTGATAAGTTTGATTGAAATATCTTTTATAATAAAATAAATCAATATCATGTTTGATAATTGTATTGAAATATTAGTAATATGTAACTCATTATCTAGTACGTTGTATAAAAACTAAATGGATTATTGACATGCAAATACACAAATTTTGGATATACTTTGGTTTTGCCACAACAATGCCATGTTAGTTTCATTCTGGGCGAAATTATATTTGATGATAAATTTCAAACAAATAGTTAACAACTTTTAAAGTTATCGTGCAAGACCAAAATACCCTCAGAAGTTTGTGGATTTATTCGCTAATAATCCAAATTAAATATAATTAAAATTTATTATAATTATAATGAGCATTATGTATATATATACCACATCCCCAAGTGGTATAAATATTCACTTAAATCCATATAATATTTTCAAACTTTTAATTTATTGAGCTCTTACATTTTATACCAAAGAAGATATTAAAATATTATAATTATTTTATACAACATGATCATTCGTACCATACCTAGGCCAAAGGCACTAAGATAAATAAAACACAAATAATTAAGAGGCAATATATGATATCATGAAAAAAAGAAGAAGGAAAAGTGATAGTTTGTGTTGCCCCCAATAAAAAATAATTTGGATCTAACAGAAAGCTAATTAAACAAGTGAAAAGTATAGAGGTTGAAAAAGATCAAACCGGGCCGGCCCAGTCTAAGCTTTCAAAGCTTTCCCTCATATTGGGTTGGGCCAAAATGTAATTCAGAAAAAAATGGAGCCCAATTCAGTAAAATACACCTTTTAATTTATAATCCAAATTTTAATGTTGGGCCTACTCGGCTCGACTGATTTGATAAATACCCATGCACGCTTAGATTTTATTTATAGATATAATAATGTGTAGTTTATTCGTCGAAATTTATTTCGAGTTGATCATCTATTATGAATTCATATGAATTGATAAAATTGTGATGACTAATTCTATGAAGTTATGGCAATCTCAAAAATATCAAATATAATACAAATGTACTTGGAAAAATTGATCATAATCTTAACCTCAATTCAATGTTGTTAACTATATTCTCTCGCTCAATTGGTAATGACATACTTGTTATTTTGGATTATCCCATTAGTATTGACACATACTAAAAAAAATCGTATTTAAAAAATAATTAATTTATTGTACCAAAAAATAAGGTGTCATTACTAATAAGACGGAGGGAATAGTATAGATTTAAATGTTGTTGTATATTTTTAATTAGTGAAATCGAGTCACATGTTGTATTCATTTTTCGATCAATCATTTTTTAACACAAATATGACTTAAAAATTAATGGAGTATATATATGGGGGGTGGCCACAAAATTAAATAGTAATAATGGAAATGGAAATATTTAGGTAAGTACAACGTTAGATCGTTTTAGTGGTATACTGTCGGTAACTATAGTGGTACCGTTCGTATTCTAACACGTGATCAAATGCCAATAACTCAATGAATCTGAATCGGATCCATTGAATTATTGTGCAATATATAAAGGAATTATCCCACAAATAAACTATAATAAATTGCCTATTGTTAGCAAATAAAATAAATTAATAAATCTATTATTCCCTCCATACTATTAAGCGCCTAAATAACTAAGGGGCACAGAGATTAAGGAATAAGTATTTTGGGGTGTTTAGGTTAGCTAAAGTATGAGAGATAATACTTTAAAAGATAAAGTAGGAAAAAGAAAAATAAAAATATAATTAAATAAGTAATAGAGAGAAAAGATTAAATGATAAAGTAAGAAAGAAAAAAAATGATAATTATTTCCTTTTAAGAAAAGTAGACATTTGTACTAGAACACCCAATAGAATACTTAGACACTTGCAATTGGATGAGAGGAGTAATATAGATATTTAAAAGCAAAGAGATTCGACCATAACGCGTTATAATTTTGTTGTTAATTAACTAGAAATGATGTATCATGAGATTCATGAGCACCACCATGCGGGATAAGATCCAGTGTACCATATTTTGTGTACCACTTCATGTACCATTTTCATTTTTCTTTATATTTTTAAATATTTTTTCATCAACTTCAATTTTATATGTTTTAGTTTAATTATATAATTATTTAGTAAGGGTTCGTTTTATTCAGTTAGGATGTATAATTTTTTTTTATCATTTAATTTCACTTTTGGTTCATAATTCATTTTTAGGGTTGATAAATCCGAACTTAGGGTATATAAGGTTTTTAAAATTTAATTTTTTAAAATAAAAGTTTAATATTATTCATATTATTATAATTAAAAAAATTGACAAAAACAAAATTTTAAAAATCAAAGAAAAATAAAAGTGGTACATGAATTATACACTAAATGTGATATACTGGGTCTCATTCTCCACCATACACCCGAACATGCATGCCTTTCTTTGTATCATTTGTATGTATATATGGGATGATGCTCTCTCTTTCTCCTTAAATAATAAATCATAAATAAAAAATTGGAGAAAGTAACCTTTTCTCTCTATCTCTCCTTAATTGTTGCATTGGAAAGTGAAAATCAACAACTATTTTTAGAGGTGGACTTCCATATATCAATGTATATATATATATATAGGGGAAGGATAAAATACATCCCCTATTTAAAATAGGAACTAAGAACCAATCTCATCCATTA
>JAYJMF010279617.1:0-32875 GCA_036873715.1 Salvia sclarea
CAAATATATTTAGTCTCTATCACACGTGAATCTTTTTCTCAAGAAATCAGTTTTCTCACATGACCAACTTTATTTATGTCTCCGTCTTAAGGGTAAAGAGTAGCAGTGTGTTGAAGCTATATCTTAGTATGCGAGAAAGATAATTACAGCAGCTCGACTTACTAACTTGTATTTTCGATTATTCATTTAATATAAATTGATTATTTCATACAATCTAATTTAAAATATATATTAATATATAAAAGAACTTTTAATAAAATATATGATCAGCTTTGACCCCGTGCGTATGCACAGGTGGCATACTAGTAGACTAATAATATCAGGGTCATAATTCAAAGGGAATAACCGAATAAGAAAATGAGGAGAAAAGCTGATGGTTTAAAATAGTTCCATTTGTTTTCCACTTGCTTTTCTCGTGTATGGCTTTAAAAAGCACGCGTACATCAATAATTTTTCTCTAAATACTTGAAAATAAATTTGAATTGCAACTCAAACTATTGTTTTATGTCAAAACAATTCTAATACTCTTTTTTTAATCAATTAACAATGAAATTTTTAAAGGCCACATCACAGTATAGACTCTTTTTTTTTCGAAGCCAAACATCATAGCATGGATTCGAGTCCAAATATTTAACTTTGAACATTCACCACTCTACTACTATGTTAATTCACACGTACAACGCTAATACTCTTAGATTAGTTTAATTCACACATACCACTCTATTATTCAGTTTAATATTTGAGTTTATTTAGTCGTTTCATAATTGTTTACTAAATTGAGATGACATACAAGATTTAAATCTTGGGTCTCAACTTTATTTTTTTCTAATCTTCGATATATACATAATACATCAATACCATAATTTACTACTTTAGCTAAACATCCTCGACAAAAGAAAATATAACTACATTTTTTCCCCACAAAATGAAGAGAATAGAGCACAACTACAAACATGCTATACGAGCTTGATGTAACCTAATTTACTATATTAAACTCATTCTCAATTGTCTTCTTGTTGTATAATGATGTGATATGATCAAATAAAACAAAGTATAAGATTTCCAAATCTTGATAATAAGTGTTTTAACATAATTTAATTATTATTTCTTTGCGGTTCGTGTTTCAAAGACATTATTCTTTTTTTTAGAATTTTCAAAGACATAATTCTTTAATTTTTTGTTTCGTGACAAATTTATGCTCATTGGTTGATGGCAAAATTTTTATCAAATTCTATTTTCACAAATATTTTGGTGCAATAGGTCGCAGCCCGTGCGATCGGTCAACGGCCCGCGTTGACCGTTGACCCGACCGTTGACTTTTTTTTTTTTTTTTTGATTTTTTGCGAAAAGTGCCGAGTGCCATTTTTTATGCTCAGCAGTGCCATTTTCTATACCTACCAGTGCCGTGTTTTAAAAAGTGTCAAGTGCCTAAAAGTGTCAAGTGCTGTTTTTTATGTCTAACAGTGCCGTTTTGAAAAGTGCTAAATGCCAATTTTTATGTCTAGCAGTGCCGTGTTTTAAAAAGTGCCAAGTGCCTAAAAGTGCCAAGTGCCATTTTTTATGCCTAGCAGTGCCGTTTTGAAAAGTATCAGGTGCCATTTTTTATGCCTAGCAGTGCCATTTTAGTTTTAAGTGTTTAGGGTTTAGGGTTTAGTTTTAGGGGTTAGGGTTTTAGAAAAATAATAGTGCATTTTTTATTATTCGAATTGGCACTAATACTTGTACGAAATGGCACGACCAATTATATAAAATGGCACTACTAGTAATAAAAAATGGCACTTGGCACCTGCCGCTCTTTCTTAAAAAAAAGTCAACGTCCGAGTCAACGGTCAACGACCCGATCAACAGTCAACGCGAGCTGTTGACCGATCGCACGGGCTGCGACCTGTTGCATAGGAGTGTGCCTCATTTTTGAAATATGAGTCCATTTGAAGAAAAAATAGATTTTTGTTAGGCGAATTCAAAAGGTTTATTTGTAATAAAGCGAAAATCGTTTCTGAATCATTAGTTTGTACAAAGTATATACAGTATATTAAAACATTTAAAACTAAAATAGTGCTGATAAAAAAAAAGAAAAAAAAAGAGCTAATTAAAAAAAGTAAAAGATGGACAGTGGGTAGTGCTTAAGTGGTAATTTGGCTTTATTCTAAAAAAATTGGAAATTAGGCTTTTCCAATGTGTGAAAAGCGTCTTTTAGGCCCACTGAATACTGTGACAGAAAGTTAGTTTTCTTAGTCATTTTTAGCCCCAAAACTCGAAAACTCGAGATTGTCATTTTATATAGGATAATTATCAAATAAATTACGAACTATACTAAAAAATTTAATTATAATATAATTTTTAGATTTTAGCAATTAAATATTTGAACTTTCATTTTTTTAATTGGAATTCAAACTATTTTTTTGGCGGTGGAAATCTTAATTTGGTAATAATTTTTCCTCCGTGGACTTAAAATATCGCACGATCCCCCAATTACAAAAAATTGAAAGTTCCGATGTTTAATTGCCAGTATCCAAAAATCGTATTGTAATTATATTTTAGAACATATTCGGTGATTTAATTGACAATTTCACCTATCATATATCATTGATTTTATATAGGATTTCAAAGTTGCACCACAACACAATCAAAAACACAAATAAAGTATCTACTCAAGTTGGACTTTTCTATATTTCATCTCAATGCTATCATGAGACCAACCTAGGAATTCTTCTTTCTGCAACAATATCATGCCTTTAGTTAATTACAATTATATTTCGTGTAAGGTCAAAATTGTGTCACAGATCTCGTGACACAATCTTATGAACCGTGACGCAATCTTGTGATAATATACCATACTGCATGACAAAAACATGTGACGTGTATTAATCAAATTATTATAATATAAGTATTAACAAACAGGTACGATCACTTAGTTGCTAGCCCAAAATTGATATTATCACATGACTATATTATGTACGTAATTACGTACAATTTTGTACGGTCATCATATATAAATCTTTAATGCACATGATTGTGTGAGGTAAGTGAAAGCTATAGCAATTTTAGAAGTGTCTCAAACAAAGCTACTAGTTTCAATAATTTTAGACGACACATACATATTTAGAACTGCCAATGAGTTTTCAATTGAAATTAAAATATAACGAAGCTTCTTTGCAATTTCTCATCATTTAGAAATTTTAAGTGATTAATACGCTTAACTCCGTGTCTTAAGATTTTCTCGATCCTTCCTATGCTTAATTTCTCAATATACGTTTTCTCATAATATGTCCTTTTTTATTTTATTTTTTGCTATAGTATGTCCCACATTAGAATCCAATTATGGAGTAATGACATATTTCGTCGGATTCTTAAGTCTCCTCCACCAACATTAAAACTACGCCGTTTATAACCCTCACAAAATAATAAATAAAAATCTACTCCCCAAAAAACCATCTATAAAGTCAGGCATGCATAATGTGTATTTTGTTCATGTTCATTGAGCGTTTCATCCAGATTTCTGACGAAATTAGTTTTCGTTTTAAGAAGAAATATAAAATGATGCCGTTTTGATGTTGGCATAGAAAACAAAAATGTTGGAGACATTTTGACAGATGATGAAAGTCGGGGTAACCATTTAATTGTTAATCATTAATGTATCTAGTCCAATAAATACAAAGATAGCAAAAGCAAATGATAGACGATTAAATGCAAAAATTGGAAGAAACAAAGCTCTCGCATTCTATTGATTATAAAGCAAGTTCCGATTCACAAATAATTCGATTGCAACGGCCATACTTAATTACAAACTAATAAATTAAAATTCTGCACTAATTAATATATCAACAGGCGGCATGGATTTGGTTGACGTGGAAACACTGCGGCAAAAGCGAGTGCAATGCCGATGGCAAATGCAGTTGCCCGCGGCGGCCCTCCCCCAATTTGAGAAAAGGACGATCGATTAGACTCTCCGCTCTCAACCTCGCCGCCGGATCCTTCACAAAGCATTTCCTTAGAAAATCCTTCGCTGCCTCCGAAACATTCCTCCCGCTCGGAATCGCCGGAATCTCATCGCCGCAGGCGATTTTCATCCGTCGCGTCTTCGCCGAATTTCCACGGGGATTCTCCGGTCAACATGTGCAGCACTGTGCAACCTAATCCCCAAATATCCGATGCCGGCGAGTATTCCCCCAGCGCAATTGACTCCGGCGCGGCGTATAAAACCGTTCCCCTAAACCCTAGATCGTCTTCCTCTTCTTCAATTGAACCAGCAATTACTCTTTTGCAGCTTCCGAAATCGGCGAGCTTCGAATCTTCTCCCTCAAGCAGCAGATTGTGAGGTTTTACATCGCAGTGAACGTAGCCGAGTTTGTGGATGTGAATTAGGGCGGTGATCAGAGCTTTCGTGTAGCGGCTGACGTCATTCTCCGGCAGGCCTTTTCCGGCGGGGATGCGATCGTCGAGGCATCCGCCGCCGGCGTACTCAATGATGATGTTGTACAGATTTTCGCCGTTTTCGGTGGTGATTTGGTCGCCGAAGCAGCGGAGGATGCAGGGGCATGAATCGAACTTGCGCAGCAACTCCTCCTTCGATAGCGATTTCGACTGTGAAATTTGGGCGGATTTGACGGCGACGACCGCCGGAATGGTGAGATCGCCGCCGCCGTGAGTTTTGGCGATGGAGACGAAGCCGAAGCCGCCTTTTCCTAGGGTTTCGCCTCGAGTCCAATTGATCATGTTGATGAATTAAGCGATCTCTCACACACACACTCTCTCTCTCTGTCTCTCTTGTTGAAAGTAAGATGATATGTATTTGATGGAAATTGAGATAGGTATGTAGTTTAATAAATAGAGAATAATATTACCTTATTTAATTAACTATATGTTATCGAATCCCTCAGGTAAAAGGAATAGAAATATCGAATCTTTCAAGTAGGATCTAACAAAATAGAATCTTTTAACTAGAATCTCACAATGATATATTACTATAAAAGATGGAGAATAATACCTTATTTAACTTTAGCCAAAGATAAGTTTAATCTCTGACTTTGCAAATATTAAATATATATCTATCCGTCTACTTTTACCTTATTTATACGGGAATAGGTTATAGTTAAATTAATTAATTGTGGTGAAAATCTTGGCCCTTCAAATATCTACATCTAATGGTTAAGATTGTTTCTAAATGAACAAATACAAATAATGTATGAACAACTCAATATATTTCATGAACAAGAAATTTCTGAAAATAATAATCAGGTCCGAATCCTAGAGGAGGTGGAATTTTTATTTCATTTCGATATTTTGTGTCCTTGTTCATCTATCTCAATTCTCACTAAAATGGGGCATTCTCAATCTAATGCATGCACCCTTATTTATACATATATATTTATATTACTATCAAAATTATTTGATTTTGTTTGCTAACTATTGTACCCTTCTGGATATATAAGTTTATAATGTATAAAGGCAAAAATTAATGTACAATGTATATATATCATCTTGTAATTAAAGGTAAGGATAATAAAAATATATATCTTGAATTTAAATAATGTGATATATGAAATTAGAGAAGTGTATAACAAATCCAATTGCTTCAATTAATTTATTATTTGAATTGACGAAGTGCACGTTTGTATATTATATTACCTTCTTTTTCAGTATGAACATATATTTGATTCTTCAAAAATTCTAAAGAAACAATATGATCAGGATGCCATAAAGGTGATTTAGAGGTCTATATTTAACTCTATCAGAAATAGAAGCCACTAAATTATCCCATGCAAATTGCTTGCGCCAATGGAACTCTCCAGGAGCCCTACTGTTATATATAGGACAAAAATTTATTGGTTATTAGCAGTTACTTCATGTTACGTCATCCTCACTCTTATAAGCCCTTTGATGGTAACACATCCCTAATTTGTTAATTAAATAAATATTGATGATAATTTCGAAATCAAATCCCAACCTTTTTTTACCTTCAAATTGACATAGAAATCTAAAGCCCTTTCATTGGAGCATCCTAGTACTAGTACATCTCTTTATTGACAAACAAAAATAAATAAATAAATAATGTAAATTCATTTGAAATCAAACCCCAACCTCTTTTCTTTCTCGAGTCAAATTTATGTAAAAACTTAAAGTTCGCGTGACAATTTCGAACCTGATATTTTTTGACTGTATTAATTATTCTACCACTAAATTATCATATGCACATGAACCCCAACAAATTTTCATTTCTCTTAAGGGTCACTCACTTTATACAAGTTGCTACTTAGCATCTTTGCTTGCATACAGCTTGATTATTTGCTTCCCCTCTATATATAATTACACAAATATTTGTGTTAGGCCAGCTTAATAGTTAGGTCATTTGTTTGTCGATCCTATTTTAAGCCATATGAGTCGAGCGAGGGAGAGTCGAAGGCGAACTCGGAGCGTGCTCAAAGATAAAATTGTTGTCGGTCTCATTATCTATATATTAATTGAACCGGTCTAACGTAAATATGTCTCAATTAATTAATGTCATACACCACATTAATCCCAAAGAAAACCAAGGTTATACAGAAGTAGCTTCGCGCCCGTTTTCCCACTTTAATTTATTCTAGCAACTTGTCCCATTCCATTCTTGTAACTCGTTTTTTTGGCACGTGTTAATGTCTTTAGTTTGGATAGGATTTTAAAGTTGCAAAACTAAAACATCAAAACCACAAATATACATCTACTAAAATTAGATTTCTGTTCTAGACCAACTTAATTAGGAGTTCTTTTTTCTGCAACAATCTTGAGACCTAACACGTTGAGGCTGATGTTGAGGCTAGCTTCTCAATTCTAAGTTAACTACACTAGTGAAATACACTATATTGCATACAAAAAAAATGTGACATGTGATCATATTATGCATTAGTGACATGATCAGTTTAGTTAAATTGAAAATTAATCATAATCACATGACTCACAATGGTAGTTGAAGTCATTTGTTTGTTTTTCCACGTCAACTTTTAAGGTGGTGAGTGCACCATTTCTAATAGGTATCTGCATTGAATTATTATGCATAACACAATTGTACGATCATCGTCGTGTTAATTAGGATTGAGCTATATATGCATCTTTTAAATAATGTGATAATGCACATGGGTCTTATGAGGTAAGCGATGGCTACATATAGCATTTCTAGAAGTTCAATTCCAAATATGCCTACATGCCAATTCATATTAATAATTTCAATAATTTTAGACGACACATCTGCTTAATTAATAACAACTGTCAATGAGCTTTCAGTTAATTTTTTTTTTAAAAAAAACAACGAAGCTTCTTCACAATTTCTGGTCAATAGCAGCTAGGAGGTGAGTGAAAGCACCAAAACCGATTCCAATATGCATATGTATTCATTATTTATTTTATTTCCAGATTAAGATATAAATCGAAGCCCAATTTATTGGTTCACTCGACCTATAAATTTACACATCTTGCACATCCAAAAATATTCTTCATTCAAACTCCCATAAATATACACACAATTTATAATCGGTAAAGCTCAACAATTAAAACCAAAAAAATGATATCAAATGCATGTTTCCATGCATGTATACATGAAAAACCGAAATCCAATATTGGTCATAATTAAACACATCTCTATTGATTATAATTGGAATCAAATATCTATTCACAATTAATTTGAACCGCAGATCACATATGATTAAGCACAATAAACAAAAATCAATTGTACTAAATATGATCATAATTAATCAATAAATCATTAGCAGGCATGGATTTGGTTGACGTGGAAACACTTTGGCAAAAGCGAGTGCAATGCCGATGGCAAATGTAGTTGCCGGCGGTGGTGTTGGCGGCGGCACTCCCCCAATTTGAGAAAAGGATGATCAATTAAACTCTCCGCTCTCAGCCTCAACGCCGGATCCTTCACAAAGCACTTCCTCATAAAATCCTTCGCCGCCTCCGAGACCTTCCTCCCACTCGGAATCGCCGGAATCTCATCGCCGCAGGCGATCTTCATCAGCACATCCGTCGCCGTCGCGTCGTCATCGAACTTCCACGGCGAATTTCCGGTCAACATGTGCAGCACTGTGCAACCTAATCCCCAAATATCCGACGCCGGCGAGTATTCGCCCCGCGCAATTGACTCCGGCGCAGCGTACAAAACCGTTCCCCTAAACCCTAGATCATCCTCCTCTTCTTCAATTGAACCGCCAATTACTCTTTTGCAGCTTCCGAAATCGGCGAGCTTCGAATCTTCCCCCACAAGCAACAGATTGTGAGGTTTTACATCGCAGTGAACGTAGCCGAGTTTGTGGATATGAATTAGGGCGATGATCAGAGATTTCGCGTAGCGGCTGACGTCATTCTCAGGCAGGCCTTTTCCGGCGGAGATTCGGTCGGCGAGGCATCCGCCGGCGGCGTATTCGAGGATGATGTTGTACAGATTTTCGCCGTCTTCAGTGGTGGTTTGGTCGCCGAAGCAGCGGAGGATACAGGGGCACGACTCGAAATTTTTCAGCAGCTCCTTCTCCTTCGACAGCGATTTCGACTGTGAAATTGGGGCGGATTTGACGGCGACAACCGCCGGAATGTTGAGATCGCCGCCGCCGTGAGTTTTGGCGACGGAGACGAAGCCAAAACCGCCTTTTCCGAGGGTTTCGCCTCTCGTCCAATTCATCATGTTGTGATGTTGATGAATTAAGCGATCTCACTCTCTCTCTCTCTCTCTCTCTCTCTCTCTCGTGTTGAAAGATGATATGTGTTTGATGGAATTGAGATAGGTATGTAGTTTAATAAATAGAGAATAATATGTAACCGAATCCTTCAGGTAGAAGATTAATATAAATATCGAATCTTTCAAGTAGGATCTAACAAAATCAAATCTTTTAACTAGAATCTCATAATATATATTCTTTTAACTAGAATCTCACAATGTATATTATATAAAGAAAGAATGGAGAATAATACCTTGATTAACTTTAACCGAAGATAGGTTTAATCGCCTACTTTTACCTGTTATATATATACTTGTATACATATATACAAATTAAAATACCAAGCTATATATTGAAAGATCCATATGGATATGGTAAGTTTTATGATAAAATCAAGAGATTCGAGAACAACTGATTTTATTTCAATTATTATTTGGGTATTTATTTACTATCAAGAAAATATTTTATTTTGTTTGCTAATTGTGGTAACCCTACTGGATAAGTTTATAGTAATATATAAAAATTGGATGATATTAAAGAAGTGTATAACAAATCCAGTTGCTTCAATTAATTTATTATTTGAATTGACGAAGTGTACGTTTGTATATTGCCATCTTTTTCGTGAGTTACCACGTGCACACAATGGATATTTATTTGATTATTCAAATAGTTCTAAAAAACAATATGAGGATGCCATAAAGGTGAATTATTGTTATATTTAGAAGCCACAAAAGATCCCATGCAATATTGGTTGCGCCAATGGAACTCGCCGGGAGCCCTAATTTTAAAGTTTTTTTTTTTTGCGAGAAAAAATTAAATTATTGTTATATATAGAACAAAAGTTTATTGTTTTCCAGCAGTTAATTACTTCATGTTTTGTAAACAAAGAAAATTAAATAAATAATGACAATTAATTTCGAAATCAAATCCCAACTTGTTTTCCGTCAAATTGACATAGAAATTTAAAACTCTTTCATGGTAGCATGGCTAGTACATCTCTTTATTGACAAACAAAAATAAATAATGTCAATTTTGAAATTAAACCCCCACAACTTATTTTTTTCCTTTTTTTCTTCGATAGTCAAATTAATGCTATAAAAACTTAAAGACCGCGTGATAGACTCGAAACTAAGACCTTTTAATGTCATACATTAATTAATTATTCTACCACTAGCAACAAATTTTTTCAATATTTCTCATAAATGTCATTCATGTGATAGAAGTTGCTTAAGCAGCTTTGCCTATAGCTAGCTTGATTATTTGTTTCACCTATGTCACTTAACCATATTCCCAAAGAAAACCAAGGTTAAATAGAAGTAGCCTCTCTTGTCCCCTTCCTTTCTTTGTAACTCTTTGTTTTTCTTTGCACGTGTAAATAACTTTAGTTTAGATAGGAGTTTGAAGTTGCAAAACTAAAACATCAAATTAAACCACAAATATCTACTAAATTAGTTTTTGTTCTAGACCAACTTAGGAGTTCTTCTTTCTGCAACAATCTTGAGAGTTGAGACCTACTATACGTTGAGGTTGATGTTGAGACCAGCTTATCAATTCTTAGTTAACTACACTATTGAAATATACTATATTTCATACAAAAATATGTGATACGTGATCATAATATATATTAATGTCATAATAATTAATTATAGTTCAATTGAAACTTAATCATAATCACATGACTCACACTGGTAGTTAAAGTCATCGGCTTATTTTTCCACCTCGACTTTTAAAGTGGTGAGTGAATTAACCATTTCTAATAAGTATATATCTTGCAATGAATTATGCATAACACAATTGTGCGTCCTCGCCGTGTTAGGATTAAGTCATGCATATTCTAAATAATGTGACAATGCACATGCACATGGCCTTGTGAGGTAAGCAATGGTTTCATATAGCATTTCTAGATATTAATAATTTCATTAATTTTAGACGACACCATCTACTTAATAAATAACAGCTGCCAACGATTTTTCATTTAAAATTTAAAATAACGAAGCTTCTTCACAATTTCTCGTCAGGCAGTAGCAGCATAGGACGTTCATTCGAATATGTTTTCACTATTTATCCCAAATTAAGATATAAATTGACTCCAATCATTTACTTCACTTGACCTATAAATTTACACATCCAAAAATATTCTCCATTCAAACTCCATGAATATATACAAATTAATTTCATCATCACCAGAACTCAACATTAATTAATGGCAAACTTGTTTACCTGTTTCGCATTTCACCATCTTTAACTATATATAGAAAAATTAAGCGCTTGGACCTGCGAAAGAAAACAACTATGCAATTAATTAGTTGTTTAGCTAGCTTATCCCTGGTAATTAATCACTTCACTTATTGATGAATCTTAAAAAATTATGTATTATTACTCCATTAATTTATGTTGGGATAAGGTGTAAAAATATTCTTAATGTTTATAATTGAATGTAAATACCCAAAAATACCCTTAATATATATGGTGTAAAAAAAAACTTTAATTGTTGTTAAAACCCCTCAGAGAGTAATTTGGGATCGTTAATTAATCATTATTCTGATTTATTATTCAACTATGCTTTAAATAAAATTATACACAACTGTGTCATTCCTGAAGCACGGTTAGAATCACTAAGGATGAAAACTAGCTACCAAGTTAGACCAATTGAAGACTCAAAATCAACAATTTCAATGTATGGCCACACAAATTCATGGAATTTCCGCATTATAAACGGATTAATAATCCCAACTCGAATTATAAAGTCTAAACTCTTAGCCCATTGGATTTTGAATCAGCCGATTAATTTGATTTTGGATATATATACCTAATTTCTTTCCTTTAATTTATTTCAACCGTTTCTTCCCTTAATTAATTTGTCGGATGATTATTTTGATTGGCAGCTGGTAGGTAGTGATCGAATGTCTCAAAGTGTTGGAGGTAGCCTTGGCTGTGGAGGTGGCCCTCTCTTGAGTGCTGATTATTACTTCATCATCGGATATTTATATAAAATTGGATGAAATTATTCAAATATTATTTGAATTCACCAAGTGTGCGTTTCTATATTACCTTCTTTTTCATATTCGAAGCATCTGCATGTCATTGCCAAATCAGGATCGCAGGGTTCATACTAAATGCAAAAAGAGGATAGTTAAAACAAAATTAATATCATATTCATACTGCAATCTATCTATATATTATACTAAAAGGGAATCTCCTATCAAACTTTTCCCTCCAATATTTTATCCTCTTTAATTATATATTAAAATAATAAATATAATAGAATTTAAATTGTCATAGTTTTAAGTCTTCTCACAAGATATATTCTAAGTCAGATTATGATAAATAAGTTAGGAGTTGTATGTTTTATTTTAACATAAAAGCATTAAAGTGAAAAAGTAGATTTATAAACCATTTGCTTTTACAGTTAGTATTAGGAGTCGCGTAAAATAATGTTGTTTTCTCCCCTTTACTCAAATACGAGTATTTTTCCCACTTTTACAGTTTGTATTAGGGGGTCTAGCGAACATAATAAAGTAGGTATTTTAGTTAATATCCTCATATTTGAAGTATACATATTTAAAATAAATATATTAGAAACACTTTTTAGATTAGTATAAATATGAATGAAAAAATATCTAGTTTTTTTTATAATTTTTCACAAATGTATAGTCATTAGATCAAAAATATATTGATTAGTTTTGATCATTGATTTCACATGCTACAACTATAAAATAAATGCATCTTTATTTGAATAGTATAATATTTATTAGACATATATAGTGTAAAATAAAGTATTATTATTATTATTATATTTTTTTCATTTTAAAAAAATTTATGTAAAATACCTACAACTTTAAAACTTACAAACTAAATATTTTTATTAACTATATTTACCGTGCATCGCACGGGAGGAAAACTAGTTTAAAATAATACGGGAGTCCTAATCAATTAATGATTCAATATATATAGTTGTTAGGCCCATTTCGAAAAATAAATAAATATATGTAGCTGTTGGACCGGATCAACTTCCCGATTTCATTTGATGTTATATCCAGCAGAGGGGGTTTAATTCATTTGATCGAGTTTTTTGGGTTATCAGTTTTTATTGAATTTTGAGGGATGGGTTTTAAACTTTTAATAGAGTGTAAAATAGGTTTGAGGCAGGCATAAATAGTGAAAGTATCTATGATGGGTTTTGAGTTGTATTTGCGAAATTAGCAATGAATATCGACCGTTTAGATATAATATTAAATATTAATTCTATAATTTTATAATAAATAATTAAATTTATATTAACTAATTACACACATTATATGTATGGCTGCCAACTTCAATCACCCCAACTCATCTCTCGATTTTTCTTATGCCAATTTGTCCCTATGTTTCATTCTTTATAATACTTTTCATTAATATGATACTGTCAATATAATTTTTTTTTTTAATTCAAATTTTACTTTTAATCAATTATTTATTTTTTAATGCATTTGACTTTGAAAAATATTTAATGGAAGGACACCAATGGATAAAATACCAAATGTAATAGGAAAATAATGTGTATACTAAAAGATGGTGATGTAAGAAGATTGTTTGGTGACAGAGGATTCTACTTACACTAAAGGGTATATAAATTTCACATTAAACCGCAAATTATTTTAATATTATTAATTATATTTTAAATTATTAAAAATAATTTTTGAAATTCTAAACTATTGAATTTGTGTCAATTATACACTGCTTTAATTTTTTTGACTCAGAAGAGATGACATGGCACTCCAAAATGCCACAATATAATTTATTTTAATTTTTTAAATATGAGATGGCATAAACTACTTGAAAACTCTAAAAATTAAGTGGAAAAAGATAAAACGTGCATTTAGTTCTTTTGCTAAGCTAGAAAAACGTGCACTTTTTTATAAGGCAATGATAAATCTACTAAAGCAGGGAATTTTGCAATTTAAAAATTAATTGATTTAATTTTATTGATCATTTCGATTTTATTAAAATTTAATTAATTAGTTAAATAAAAATTGAAAAAGATAAATTAGTTAAATCGAACAAAATTATCTATGATGTGTCTTATTTAAAAAGAAATAAAAAATTACTCTTTGGCATCCCGGGGTGCCACGTCACCTCTACGGAGCCAGATAATTGAAGAGGGGTACAATCGATACAAAATTAATAGTACCAAAATAATTTAGGATTTAAAGTAATACGTACTCATCCAAGAAATTAATTGTATTTGAAAAACAATTATTATTTCGAAACTACTCACTGGCACGTGTACATACGCACTAACTGGTCTTTCTCCCTCTCTCTATATATCTATGAATGATGGCCGTTGCCAGTGCCAAAAATCAGATATATACACATAAATATTTAAAGAAGGAGAGATTGATAGGTAGAGATGGCGGATGCAGCAACGGAGTTCCTGCTTAACAACCTGAAGGAGCTACTGGAGTATCACGCCCATCTAATCAAGGACACGAGGGGAAACATCGAGAACCTGCAGAGGGATCTCCGCGTCTTCAAAGCCTTCCTCAAGGACACGGTGAAGATGCGGGAAGACAACGAGACCATCAAGGACATGGTGAAGGAGATCCACGACGTCGTCTACGATGTCGAAGACGCCATCGATCTCTTCGTCACCAAGACCATCGACAACAAGAGCAAGGGCCTCTGGGCCAAAATATTCAAGAACGCGGCCAGCCTCCACAGCATCGGCAAAACAGTCGAGGGGATCAAAGGCAAGGTCGAGCGCTGCAGGAAGGAAATCGGCGTCGTCAACCTCCACGAAGGCGACCTTAAAGCCCCTGAGGTGAAGCTATTTTTTTTTTTTAATCTCATCTTTGCTTTTTATTCGGTACCTGCCTAAACATATGAATTTTGTGATACTTTAGTTAAAAATGATAATGATAATGATAATTAATTGAGATATTATAAAAACTAATTTTGAAAACTATAATGTCCTTTTTTTTGGTTGACTTTTGTTAAAAATAATTTAACGCATAAATTATAGTACTAGTTAATATCTATGTTTATTTACTGAAAATATAATTTATTTTTTATGATGTCTACATTGCAAGGTTAGTTTTGCTAAATTAGTTAAAAAAATATCTAAAACTTTTTCTATATTTTGTAATGAATGGTAAAATTAAGTAGTACAACTGTTATGGATGTGATGAAATTGTGTTTTTATCATCTTAATTTCTCAAAGACTCAAACTCCAGAAAACTATTTTTTTGATTGAATTGGTGCTGCATCATACTCAAATTATGTCATCAAATTGTCACGTAGGTTAGATTTAATTTATCTAAAATTTATATTGTAAATAAAATACAAAAACATTTAAATTTGTATACTTATTCACAATTTCAAAATTCACGTGCAAAGTAAGAATTAGGAATATATATATATATATATGTCCATATTGGTTTAGTAGTATTTTGTAACTAAATATCTCGAACTTCCACCTCACCACCATCCAATAAGTTGACTTGATCGTACCAGATTTTAGCAGTATTATTCTGTAGTATCAAATCCTACCCTAGGAGATTCGAGAATTCCTAATTTTTTCGTGTCACGCTTGATCGCTAGCAGTGACGACGATGGCCTCTAGTCCAAGCACAACAAGCATAACCACTTTGCTTCATCTCTTGTGTCCCCCACAAATTTGTGTCTTTGCTAAGGGGCTCATACCTTGGATCAATATAATTGATTGGTTTTCATTAATTTCACATCTTTTCTTAGTTCATACTTCCTCTTCGAAGTGTTTCGCTTTCTTTTTTGAATTGCTCATTCCATTTCAAGAAATAATAAAGGGAGCTAATTGCGTAATTCGTTGTCCCATCCCATTATGACAATATTATCTTTTGGTCCACACATGTAGGCTAATACGCTTTATACTTCAATCCCTTCTTTCTTAATAGAGTTAAATACTTTTGAAGGATACTATCTATAGGCTAGTTGCAAAAATAGAATACGTTTTAAAAGGGTCGCAACATTAGCACATTATAATATAAGTTAGACACACGTGAGCCATCTCGGGCTTTTCCTGACATGCGTACGTCACACATGAGTGGGTTATGTGGCGGCCCGAACGTGACAAGGCTTGCCACATAACCCATTATTCAGCCAGAAAATCGTAATTCACTCAGGAGGACTCTGCCTCGGCTTGGGAGTTAGCCAGGAAGACGAAGTGGAGGACAGACTTGGGCGACTTGGCGGCATTGTTGTGGGGCTCCTCGCCGGAGCTGCCGCCCACTTCCCTCATGGCCGCTGCCGCACGCCGCGGAACTTCCTGCCCCCGCCCCCCCGGCCTCCTTGGTCGCCGCCACTCTTCTTGTGTTCAGCGAGGGGCGGCTGGTCTTCACGGCAATGGCATCTCCGCTGACGGCGCCGCTATATCTGCAGCAGGGCTGGATTCTGACCTCATTGATGAACTTTCTGGTTGAATAAAGGGTTATGTGCAAGACACGTCACGCTCGGGCTGCCACATAACCCCCTAACGTGCGACGCATGTGAGAAAAAGCTCGAGATGACCCACGCGTGTCTAACTTATATTATAATGACCTAATGTTGTGGCTTGTTTAAAATGTGTCCTCTTTTGCAACCCGCCTACAGATAGGGTCTTTAAAATATATTTAACTCTTCTTAATACCCATGCCCCGAAAAAGTGAGACACTTGGAGTGGGACCAAGGGAATATATTTGGCTCCTTAGTGGGAGAGTTCCAGTTGGACCTGCCATTACACACAACGTATTTAATACAATTAAGCATATTATAGCTAAATTATAGCGAATTTGTAGTGGAACTGTCCTGTTGACCTAGCTAGGGATTCATTTTTAAGGAAATTGAGTCATAGCAAAATGGTAACTTCTCTATCTTTTTCCAATCTCTCTTTGCATACACTTCCTGAAATAAAACTTTCTAAACAGCCTAGGCCACCAAGAATGAAAAATATGGTGGGCTTCAAAGATGTGACGGAAGAACTCATAAAGCGTCTGCTTGAAGAAGAGTCCTTTGACGTCGTTTCCATCATTGGTATGCTTGGCCTGGGCAAGACGACGGTGGCATGGAAGATCTTCAATGATGATCGAATCGTCTACAAGTTCCCCACCCGTATATGGCTTACTATTTCACAAAAATTCTCAGAGAAAGAAGTCTTTCTAAATATCCTCAAGGAGTTCGACACTATAACTGAGGATACACGTAGAAGAGATGCCCTGGATTTAGCTAATATGGTTAGTGGTTGTCTTGAACATAGAAATTTCCTGATCGTCATGGATGATGTATGGGAACCTGCTGACTGGAAGAAACTTGAGGCGGCTTTGCCACATGGTAATACGAAAGGTAAAGTATTGCTCACCAGTCGTATTGAGGACGTTGGCAAGGTTGCTTGTAAGCCGAGACTTCCCTACAATTTACGAAAATTTGAACCTGAAGAAAGTTGGGAGCTATTGCGGTGGGAAGCACTTGGCACGCTGGAGTGCCCTCCTCAATTGGTACATAAGGGAGAAATAATTGCAGAAAATTGTGGTGGACTACCACTTGCTATAATAGTCATAGGAGGCATACTTGCAACAAAGTCTTTAACACCGGAATATTGGGAAACTGTGTCCAAGCATGTGAGCTTGTATTTGAATGAGAAAGACCCGGAGAATCGCATGCGCATGTTCATATCTTTGAGTTATGACCAATTGCCTTACCACTTGCGCGCGTGCTTTCTCTATTTAGGGTTGTTCCCTGAAGACTATGAAATCCCACTGTCCAGATTGATCCGCATGTGGATTGGAGAAGGATTCATACAGCAAAAGGTTGACTGTAGCCTGGAGGAAACTGCCATGGAGTATCTCGAGGATCTCATCAGTAGAAACTTAGTCAAAAGTGTGAAGTTTAAACCTGATGGTAAGGTTAAAACATGCCAAATTCATGATACCTTAGGTAAATTCTGCCGCACTGAAGCTAAGAATGAAAATTTCCTCCAGGAAATCATGTGCAATACCAACGGGCAATGTATACCCTCAGACATAGCTCCATATCGCCGTCTTTCTATTCATTCCAATTGCTTGGACTTTGTCTCATCAAAACCTGTTGGCCCTCGTGTCCGCTCATTTGTCTGTTTTACAGAAGAGAATTATGAGGTGTCTGGAGAAAACGGTGCAAAATTCTTTGGAGCCTTTAAATTGGCCAGAGTCTTAGATGTTATACCCTTGAAATTCTTCAAGATCGATAGTAAACTGTACAAGCTAGTTCACACGAGGTACTTGGCCTTGTCGTTCAAGTCGTTGATTGATAGTCTTCCTTCATATTTCAACGACCTTTCCAACGTACAAACTCTTATAATCCATACTGACTCTCATACCCTTAAAGTTAAAGCGGATATATGGAAGATGAGGCACTTGAGGCATTTCAAGACAAATGCCTCTGCCACCTTGCCCGAGGCGCGTGAAAGTGGCAATCAGAGTGCAGAGCTTCAAACACTTGGCTTAATCTCAGCAGAAAGTTGCACGGAGCAACTTTCTACTCTGGCGCCGAATTTGAAGAAATTGGGAATCCGTGGGCAACTAGCCTTGCTTTTGGAAAGAAAGATTGGATCTTTTGATAGTTTGGGGAACATGGTGAATCTTGGAAAGCTGAAACTAGTAAATGATGCATCTCCTAAACCACCCATAGAAGGGAAACTGCATCGCCTTCCTGGAAAGGATCGATTCCCACCTAACCTTACGAGCCTCACGCTATGTGCCACTTTCCTCGGTTGGGAACATATGTCCACCCTCGCATCGCTGGAGAAACTCAAGGTGCTCAAGCTGAAAGATAAAGCATTTATGGGGGACACCTGGGATGCTGAGCAGGCGAAAGATGGAGAGTTTCGCTGCCTTGAATTTTTGCACATTGAGCATACAGATTTGGATTTGTGGAAGGCTTCACGCCTTAACTTCCCCAATCTTAAAGTCCTTGTGCTCAAGAGCTGTGAGAAGCTTCGTGGAATTCCGATAGAGCTGGCTCAAGTACCGAGCTTTCACAAGCTGGAGTTGTCTACTTGCTCACGTGCCGCTTTATCTGCCAAATATATTTCGGATGCAAAGGAAAAGACGACCCCAGCTGAAGGCTCTGCATTCATGCTCTCCATCTTTCCCCCTATTGGATGACCTAAGTTTCATTTATATCTCGCCAGGTAATTACTTATCTTTCAAATGCTTACCTTGAAATAATCTTTTGATAGTTTCGTGTTAATGAATTTTATCTCTATTGTCACTTGTCTTTTGCAGCATCTCACGCTTCAAGCTTCTTATGATCAGGTATAGTTTTGCTAATGCTCCCTTTATTATTCCAAGGTCAAATTTTAATTTTTATTTCTTGGCTGGTTAAACATTAATACTTCAGTCTCCTCAGTTTGTCTGGCTAAATATGATGTATATTGCTATTCAGTTGCAGGGGTATCATATAAAGCTGCAGGGCTGCTGCAGTGTGGCTTGCTTGAATAACTGTTGCACTTCAGTTTTTAATTTCTTCTCATTATTGTCGACTCTGCTAGTTATGTCGAACTATTTCCCTTTTCTTCAAATATTCTAGCTAGTTTTGCTAGGATTGAAATAAAGCATAACTTGTATCGGTTTGTTGTTGAACTTGCAATACATTGTGTGGTTGTGTTGAATGATCATTTGGTTTTTTTCCGCCGTTTTATATCACGTTTCCTTCTTTGTGGCGCGGATCAGATCATTTATTGTTACATCTTTATGTGCATGATATTTCAATCTTTACTTTTCGAAGGTTTATCATTTGAATCCTGCTGTTTCAATTTGAGCTTGTATTATTCCCTCTTCTGATTGTTATTGTCATTTCTAGAAAAGAAGTGTTATATGCCTTTAGGAAGTGCTTACTGTATAGAGTTTTAAAGCCTCAACAACTCTAGACCCTCCCGTTTGGTAGCTTAGTTAGATTTTGTTAAAATAGGTCAAAATTTAATTTAAGGGAAGAGATAAAATTAAACAAGGATGTAGTTTTGTTATTTGGTAGATAAAAAGATTAAATTCATGAGTTTCTTAGTTATGTTTTGAAATTACATGTTTGTCTTTTTTAATTATAAAAAAAGAACCCAAAATACCCTCTTCAACCATTTCAATCTTCTTGGACCTATCAAAATTCAATCCAAAATCAAAATCTAAGTTATCGTTTTACTTGTTCAATATTTTATTTTGTTCATTTTTGATGCATCGATAAAATTGAAATCTGCATTTGGATCCAAGATGCAATTTTTGACCAAATTTTCACCCAATTCACCCATTCAACAAACTCAATTCAACGAGGAGAGTGAGACCCAATTTATTCCAATAATTTTTTTAACTAGAAACACAAAATTGGGTTTAGACATAATTGAGCGGCTACGGAAATTCTAAGCTGAGGGAGCTGAATTTCTGCCATGGGAGGGAGAAAGAGAAGGAGAAAGAGGCGGTGGAATTTAGAGGCGAGGCGAGGCGAAGCGAGAGGATGGGAGGCAAGGTGGTGGAGGAGGAGAGTGAGAGACGGCACATGCGCTCGTTGGGGGTGGGGGGTAATTGGGTTTAAACGTCGTCAGATTAGGTTGCACAGTAGGCATCTGGACGAGATGGCGGCGGCGCCTGAGTGTGTGTGAGAGACAGAGAAATGAAGAAAGAGAGGAGGCACTACAACAAAAACCGCCTAATAGGACGCCCATAAGCATCCTATTAGGTAACATAATAGGACGTTCAGTGACTTAGGACGTTCACGGCGAGCGTCCCTTTTGCGCGCGTTGCAATATCTGTAATAGGACGTATAGGAGCGTCCTATCAAAAGACGCTTTGGATAAACTATTAGGACGCACAGGAGCATCCTAATCCATTGTACCTTCTAAGTCAACTTCTCCTTTTTCATGCAGGAATCATATTAATTTTACCTATTACATAGAATTCATATTAATTGTACAACTTTAATTTGTGACCGACAAAATATATGTGCTAAAAATTGATTAAATCACAATCTTAATGCGTAATTCAATATAAAAATCTACTTACGTCATGTAATCAAGTGAGTCTATAATCTCATAAATCTAATAAAGATAACAATTAATATCCTCCACCGAAAATATTTAGGTGCTTCATTACATATGTGATGTTTTCATTTCATATCAATTTTTTCCAGAATAAAGAAAATAAATCAAGGACAAAAGTACATATAGAGCTTATCATACCCGCTCAATTATCTTTGGATCCTTATCACCACCACTTTGAAGAAGCAATTCCTCTAAAGAATCAAGAATTCGTGAGAGAAACCTGAAAGTAAGGAATGGAAGGAAAATAGATCGATAAAATGTCAGAGCATCCATTCTAAAACTTTTAACTAAAAACGGTTGCCAAGGGTCATAACTCATAAGGAGCACAAACTGAAAGAAGTAAATGCATATAGAGCTTTGAATATAGGAAATTATCACAAAAGATGCTTAGAAGTTCATCAACCAAAAATCAGCCTAGAAAAGGTTAATTAGCAGCAATGCCTTGCTATTAAGTTATGTGTGTACATGAAAGGGAAGGTGCATTGCATATATGCACTGACAGGTTAAATGCAGTTGACTAGAAGAAAAGTAAACCCTCATTCCTCATCTCATCCAAGAAAGAAAAAGAAGTATATGCCATCTAGTAGACAAGTACCTCAGTGTTTGCTCAAGTGATAGCCTCCCTCCCATTTTCAAGACTGACAAAAGGCTTGATATAATCAAATTCTTCTGCAGAACAAAGATATCCAACACTAAGGCATACCATACAGAAATAGCTCATTATCAACTGAATTTGCTAGGATCAACCCAATTGCCTAAGAAGCACGGGGACGCCAAAATGGGCAACAAAAACGTTGTAAATACGTATTCAGCGAAATAGAATACGTTCTGGGCCTATTTAAAAACGTTTTTACTAAAGCCCAAAACGTTTTTGCCCTATTTAATACGTATTTTTTAGTAAAAATACGTTTTTTAAACCCTCTATTATAAAAAAGAAAGCAGCCGTTTTGAAACCCTAAATTCTCCCTCCTGCACGGTGCTAACACCTCTGCTGCTCCCTACTGTGCGGCGCTAACGACGCTCACTCACACCTCCGCCGCTCCCACCTCTGACCTCCGGCGCTAAAGCACCTCTATGTTACAAAATAAATGATATTAAAATATTATTAATATTGAACGTATTTTGAACGTATTTGTATCTTAGTTTTTTGGAAATGGACGTATTTCCGTCCCCGTATTGTATTCGTATTCGTATTCGTCCCGGTGCTTCTTAGCTCGGGCCTATCAGAAGGGATGGCCGGTGATGGGAATTAAGGCATTCTCTTTCTTACTGATAATTAAATCACACTCCAAATAAAACACGAAACGTACTATTCCAATTTAAAGGAATCTTTTTTTCCAAAATAAGATTGCATCCACTTGATTTAAACAAACTAGTTTTACTAAGACATTCATAGAGATTTGAACCAGCTACATCACAAGGCATCAAAAGCATTTCGAAAACCGCTAACTTAACATACATATCACCAAGCAATTCACCAAGAACAAGGCAAATACTTTCTATTTTATACTCGATATTAGCAAGATTTTATATATCTGGAGCACTGTGGAGATTAAATGAAGCAATTAGCAAAACGCAATGATAGGCACCTAACCTCTAATCCTTCATCAAATTTCCTAGTCCTAGTTAGCTACAAACAAGACTTAAGCCAACAAATTAGACACATCCAAATCTCCATAACCCGATCCTATTAGCTAAAGTCTTAGTATTCTACACATTCAAGTAAAATGGGAACACAAACAACTCAATTCAGCAATTATTCTCGACAAATTTCGAATAGTGTAAAGGAGCACTCACCAGGCACAACTTTGAGGGAGTCCTCCTTGACATTGGGAGCGCAGATGTAACGCTGCCCCTTGTGCCAAACCAGTCGCGGAGGATTAGGCGCATACGACCCCCCATCGGGCAAATTGATGTAGAAACCAATCACATCACCTTCCTTATACCCTTCACTCCCATACTTCTCCCTCATGGCCTTATGCACCTTGCTCCCATCAACATCCCTATACCCGAAACTATTCGCGTCGTATCCAACCGGAGCCTGCAAATCGCCTTTCTCAGTCGACCACCCCAGCCTCGTGTGCCCCGTCTCCCCCAAATGCACCACCTTAATCTCGAAATACCACGCCCCCTCGGCCACCCCCCTCGTCGCCCTCACCATCCTGTACCCCTTCGTGCTGCTCGCGCTCATCCGGTCCTCGCTCAGCTCGACCTTCTCCGCCTTGTAGACCTTCGAGAGGCAGACGCCGAGCTCGGGGGCGTCGTCGTTCTTGTCGGGGAATCTAGGGATTGGGGATATGAACACTCTGTCCTCCGCCAATGCGTCGCCGTTGATCGGATTTTTGGAGTTCGGATTGTTGTTGGAGGCCTGCTTCGTCTTCTTCTTCCCCTTCCTGGAGGTGGTGGTCCAGACATCCTTGCTCTTCTTCTTCGATTTCTTCGAAGATTTGGCCGCGATTGGCTTCCCGCTCCCGTCATGAGCTGGCGGAGCTGGCGAGGGCGCTTCCGCCGCCGATGCGGCGGCGGCGGGTTGCGGCAATTCGGAGAGCTGCTTCTGCTTTTTAGGGGAGGGCTCGTCGTCTTCCTCGTCCAATTCGGCTTCCTCGTCGCCCTCGAGCTCCAATTCGGGTGGGCGAATTGGGGAATTTTGCGAATCTAATTGGTCGGCTTCTAGGGTTTGGGGAGTTCCGGCTTCTTCGTCGCCTTCGAGCTCCAATTTGGGGGGGCGAATTGGGGAATTTTGCGAATCTAATTGGTCGGTTTCTAGGGTTTGGGGAGTTCCGGCTTCTTCGGAGGAAGCGTCTTCGGGAGACTCCTCCTTGATTCCGTTTTCCGGCAATTCGGCAGCGGGCGCCGCGGCTGCGGATCCGCCGTCGGTTACGGCGGCGGCGGCGGGCGGAGGGGAGGCGGTGGTGGCGTCGTCGTCATCCTCTGCGTAGGTGGCTTGAAGAGTGTCCATTGCAATTTGGAGCAGAGAGTGTTTTCTGAGTAATGATTGAGACTCTTTTAACTATGAACAAATTATGGGCTCAATCACTTAAACTTAAAAAAGCCCGTCGTTCTATTGTCTCCAATTTTTAGCGTTTTCTAAAATATATTCGGTTTAGAAAGCCATTAATTTTGGAAAATATTGATGCGTAAGTGGTATGTCAATCGAATCAATTCATTGAATTTTTAGTTAGTAATATTGAATGAGGTGGACTCCTATACATCAATGTATATATACATCACCCTATAATATGTATTCCCTTCCTACTCCATCATCCTTGATTACAAGGTGATTATATATACATCAATGTATGAGAGTTTTTGCCATATCGAATTCTCGGACAATTCAATGCGGGCTAATTAGACTAAAAACTTTTCAAGATAAATTTTTCGACCCTAACTCTATCCGTCTTTTGGGTTAGCTTCAAACTGAACGTTTTACCTAAAAATATTAAAATATCTACATGTTAAATAAATAAGGGAGAATGTTTGCCTCCCGACTAATGAATCTTTAACAATTCGTTAATATATAAGGTTAAGGGAATTTTTGTGTCGACTAAATATTTTATGAGGTATTTATTCTTTATATAAAAATATGAGAATATAAAATAAATAAATAACCCATATGTGTATAGAGTATAGACTATAGAAATTCACTAATCACTTAAATTTTGGACTCCCTTATGGGCCTTGGCTGGTCGTCCCTCATAGCTCATATTCCAAACCATCTGCTTTCGGGATTTGACTTGATTGATTGACTTGACCATATATATGGGCCTAACATGAGGTCTATTTGAGTCGATGGTAGGCTTTGAGGACATCAACATTAGATTGGACCACAACTTTGCTACTACGAGCATGTGTTAGCCTTTTTTTCATTTGGAGATTTCTCATAATCACCAAAAAAAAATTGAGAGAATATTTAATTTGAGGGTTATGGAGATAAAATGGTATTTTTCTCGATATTAATATTATTTTGAAAAAAAAAAGCTATAGTAATAGTAAGTGAAGCGGACAGTTATGAATAGAATTACCTATTGGTATTTAGAGATTTACGAGCCTCTTAAATTTTAGACCTCCTGAATTTGGGCCCACGAGCCACTGCCCCTCCTAGCCCGACCTTCAAGATCGGGCCTTGCCAAGCGGCAGCTAGTTTTTGAATTTATCTTGATCGACTGGCTTAATCCTTTATAAGATTGCATCAAGGTTGAATCATGAAATATGACTATTGGACCACAAAAGAAAAGACTAATTAGGCTCTAACAAACTTCACCGTTACAATAATCAAACACAAATAAACTAAGTTAACTAACAACCCCTTGCATTATTTGAAGAATTCAAAGTGGTTGAAAGAATTTAAAAAGTATTTATATAAAGATTAAGACATATTAAAGTTGACCAACTCATTTGAAGAAATCAAAATGGTGGGTAACTAGAATCTCCACTCCCATCACCTCATGAGAGTGAAAGCAATGGAGTTGACTCTAGCAATGCGGTGTATATACAGACACACACAATTTATTTCTTTTTTGTTGTTTACTTTTATTGATATTTTATGAAAAATAATAAATTAAAAAAATAAATTGAAGTAAATCATTTTGGTGCAAAGCAGGCGGTCAAAGGTCTCCGTGTCTACTCCACTTTCTCTCTCGTCTTGATGTTTGATTATTTCACCTGCACTCGAATCTCACAATATTTTTCTATTGTATAGTTTAGGATTAATAATGTTTTCTAACGTTAATTGTCTGAAAATACAAGAACTTTACATTTATTTTGTAATTATACACCAGCCTTTTTTTTTCCAGAGAGATTATCTGCTTTTCCACTCGGAATTAATTTATGATTCAATGATAACTCGTTTAAACTCTCATATTATATAATCATGTAATAGTCGTATAGCCACGTAAAATCGCATGTCATATCTGGCCTTATCGGAAATATTCATCGTTTGCAAAATTAGTCAATCCTTAAACTTGTTTAACTTTTTTGGCAATAAAAAAGTTCGTGTACAGTTTCAAAATAAATGAAAAGTTAGTGTATTTATAGGAAAATTAACCATATTTTGTATTTCCATTTTTTAGTTTTTTTCTCAAAAAAATATCATCAATTTGTATTTTCAAAAAAAAAAAAAACACCAACCTTTGATTTTTCTCATAATATTCCATAATTTACATTTCCAAAACAAAACACACACCATCTTTTAGTCTGTTTATTTACAAAATATTCGCGTCACAAAATTCTGCAATGAACCATGAGTCATCTCACCAAATTTGGGTGAATTATGGATTAGAAGTGTTGGATCTTTGTTTACCTCCCCAAGAACCCGACGATGCGACTCATCATCCGTCGCCGAATTTCATGACGCAAGACATTTTGTAGAAAAAGCTTAAAGGTGTGATTTTTTCAGGAATTCTTTGCAGAAAACAATGAAAAATTAAGGTATTTTTAAATAACACAAGCTGGAGACATTTTTTAAAAAATACATTAAAATATGTTTTATATCTGTTGATTGTATATTTTCCATTTTGAATATGCACATGATTTATTAGTTAATTAATTTATGTATACATATTTTTATCTTTTCTTGCATAAATAATCTTTAAAAGGAAACATGTAAAACTGAAAAAGGCAAAAAACCGAAACACAATTTGGTAGATAGCTGCTTTAGCAGTCATCCATGGAAACCCAGGCCACGCGTCTGGTTTTTGGGTCCACCATCAACTACGACAGCCTACCTCCGTTTCCCACCTCTCCCCCACTCCCATTGCATATATATACCGCAAATTCGCCTTAATTCCATACACAAAATCTCCAATTCCTTCCATTTACTAGTCACCCGCTCTTGACCAGCTTCCACCTCTCCATCTCAAGTGAGGCGGTTTTTCTGTGTATCGCGCGCCTACATACACAGAAATACATGCCTAGAAACAGCCCCATGTCTCCAAGCAACTCCACCTATGTACGTGTTTTCGCTGCGTGAATCGTTGATCGATTTTCAGTTTCTGCCTCGATTCACTGGAATTGCTACTCAATTTCTCGATTTATTACTTGCGAATTTGAATTATTTCACTTTTGATAGTTGTGTTGTGAGTTTAGGCAAATTTTTTTTTTCCAGTATTTAGATGTAGGCGATAGCTAATAGGTGTAGAATGGCTCTAAATGGTTCATAGCCATAGCTTCGATTCACTGGAATTACTGCTCAATTTCTCGATTATTACTTCCGAATTTGAATTATTGCTTCTTTTTTTTCGCCTTTGGTAGCTGTGTTATGAGTTTAGGCATTTTTTTTCAGTATTTAGAGGTAGGTGATATCATAATTGGTGTTGAATGGCTCTGAATGGTTCAATAGCCATCAATGCGTGTTTGACATTTAATTAGGCTGATTCAGTTTCTGCTTCGATTAACTGGAATTACTGCTCAATTTCTCGATTGATTACTTCCGAATTTGAATTATTGCGTTTTTTTTTTTTTTTTTTTTTTTTTTTTTATCACTTGTGATAGTTGTGTTGTGAGTTTAGGCATTTTTTCTGGTATTTATAGGTAGGCAATAGCTAATAGGTGTAGAATGGCTGTAAATGGTCGTTCATAGCCATAATAAATGCGTGTTTGTGTGTTTGACATTTATTAAGTTGCTGTTAAAGTTAGGGCTGCTGTGAGATAACTGAATTATTTCCAATAATAGTGCAAACAAATCTTCTTAGGTAATCAATTTGACAGATCACGGCTTGAAAGATGAAGGGATGTTTGAATAGGAATTTGTGGATCGAGCTACATGTGTTTATTCTGGATTTCTGCACATCAATTTTGCTGGATTTGGTGTTTCCTTTGTTCGAGAAGTTGCTCCAACATAAGTTCATGATCAAAGGAAAATCAGATTTTTTAATGACTAAATGGCTTCTCTAATAGGGAAATGGAGTTGTGCCACTAGCAGAGAATATTATTACTTGCGAATTTGAATTATTATTTTTTTCACTTTCGATAATTTGTGATTTGAGTTTAGGCATTTTTTTCAGTATTTATAGGTAGGTAATAGCTAATAGGTGTAGAATGGCTCTGAATGGTTCATAGCCATAAATGCCTGTTTGACGTTTAATTAAGCTGATGTTTGGTTAGGGTTGCTGTGAGATAACTGAACTAAAAAAAAGGTAATCAAATTGACAGATCGCAGCATGAAAGATGAAGTGGTATTTGAATAGGAATTTGTGGATATGTATTTATTCTGGATTTCTGTACATTAATTTTGCTGGATTTAGTGCTTTTTTGTTTAAAAGAAGTTGCTCCAACATAAGTTTATGATCAAAGTATTATAAAAATGAAAATCAGTTTTTTTATGACTAAATGGCTTCTCTGATAGGGCAATGGAGCCGTGCCACCAGCAGAGAATGGCTGTGTAGATTCTACCTCGGTGTTGAGCTCGGAAAAATCTATAGAGGAGCTTATTCAACAGCCTCCTCTGCAAGGAATTGAGGATAATCTGGTTGAGTTCTCTGAGGCTTTGAGAAGTGAGTCTTTAGATTATTCATTTGTGGAATATGTTATTGATAATTTGGGACTGAGTAATATTTTACTAATAATTAATTAAATGTGGTTTTAGCTGTTGCAAAGGCACTGAGGAGGGTGACAGAAGGTAAGGCTTCTGCTCAAGCCGAAGCTGCTGAATGGAGACGTAAATACGAACTGGCAACAGCACATAACCTGCAGTTGGAGAAGAAAGGTTATTCCAGCGTTGCTCACTCTAGTATTTTATGTTTTCCAGTGTATCTGATCCATTAGTGACTGATTATATCTCCTTAGATGTGTCAAATATCCGTTTCGTTTACATGAAATTCCATGTGCATTGTGCAAGCCAACAAATTTAATGACCCCATAAGTTTCCCTTTTTAGTTTCTTGAAGTAAATTGCAAGATATCTTTTGACAGATTTTATATGCCAGTACCCAGTGATGTTTTTTCTTTGAATAAACAATTCATTTGATAAAAAATTCTAAAGTTCTTCTTGGCAGTACTGTCATCGGGAGGCCAGTCCAGTGAGTCAAATGTTGAGAAAGCCAGAAACTTGGATGATAACGTCACAATCTCAAATCAAAATAATGATCATTGTGAGTTATGCAGCGGGAAAGATGATATTTGCGCTCATGAGGTTCTTCAAGAAGGTGAACCTGGTTCGTTGCCTGCTTCACGCAAGATGATGAGGAAGGTTAGTCACTACTTACCTGCATTATATGAGAAGTTAGATTCCTGTTTACCACTATTTTCAAAAACACTAGTGCTGTTACTTTATGAATTACATAGGTTCACAAATATGTGCCAAACCAGAATTTGCACTCAAATTTTTCATTGAAAAAGTAAGAGAATATATAAAAATGAGATAGTCAGAAATCAAAGACTAGGAAGCACACCTGATATTTATGCATCTGTCCTCTCTGGAAATTATAGCAAGCACATGTTTTCTTGTTAGTCGGATCAAGATTCAAGTTAAATGTTTACACTTAAAAAAATTGCAATTTAATTTGATGTTTTGGCTTGTGGAGACAGGCATCATTTAAGCTATCATGGTACTGCAAGGGTGATAAATCCGATCGCCACAAACATGATGTTGTGTCTTTTGAAAAGGGTAATATAACAACTGCAGAGCGCAGCAGTAAACAGGTATAGCTAGTGTCGCGTGCAACTTTGATTTGCAATTCCTTAAAGTTCCCTGTTTAAAATGTAAAATTGTGCTTGACTATCAAATTTTGTTATTATACAAAAACATTTTTTCATTATTTTCATTTCAGATTTCCTTGAAGTGGGAATCACCACCGCAGACTGTGCTTATGTTAACAAAGCCAAATTCTACATCTGTCAAAATCCTATGTTCTGAAATCGTCAGGTAGGATTCCTTAAAAATTTTGTTTCCATTACCTGTTTCACTCCTTAGTTTTATGTAGTATTGATTCATATGTTGCCAAGAGGACTTGAGCTATTCAAATCAGTGGTTCATTTCTCGTAAAACTTAGGCATAGATGAGCTTATATGTGATAACGCTTTCATAAAACTGGCTTTTGAGTATGACTGACGAGGGACGACAGATTATTAGATAACACACTCCCCCTTCTTTTTCTTATTCTCTAAATTCTCTGTATCTCTTGTTATCTGTTTCAGTACTAGTTAAAATAAAACAATGGAATGTGATACTATATCAAGAACTTTTACTATGTTATTTCCAGATAAGTCTTGAATATTTTACAATTAGAGAACCCTTTACCTCTTTTGCAGATGGTTGAAAGAGCAGAAAAATTTGAATATACTTGTGGAACCGCGGGTGAAGTCTGAGCTTCTGGCAGAATCATCATACTATAGCTTTGTACAAACCTGGATAGATGGTCAGCTAATCTTACCTTTTATATTAGGAATTATATACATTTTCGACCCTTTATACCTCTCTAACTCCAGTGGCTCCCAGTCGACAATCTGAAAGATACTAATTATGCTAAATGATCCGCTTCCACAGACGAAGATGTGCTGGCCCTGCATACGAAGGTTGATCTCATTGTAACGCTTGGTGGAGATGGAACCGTCCTATGGGTATGTGTCTTCTCGTTTTGCAACAAATATAAACGTATAAAAATAGAAGCCAGTGGCCCTAGAATGAAACATACTCTATTATGGTACTTGATTATGATACTCATTACCGTTTCAGTAATCGTGATAAATAATTTCTCTCATTTTATCATTTATGCAGGCTGCTTCGATGTTCAAAGGTCCCGTTCCTCCCATTGTGCCGTTTTCTTTAGGCTCTCTAGGTTTCATGACCCCATTCCGTATCCTTTAATTTTTCTTCAAGGGTTCCTTATTTCAATTTCCTTACTTTGTTCACTTGCATGGTAACAAATTATGCTAGTATCTTATGGAAAAGTTTTTGACAGTCCTATCGATTTCTCCTTAACAAAATAATCAGATAGTGAACATTATCGCGAGTATCTTTCATCAATTCTCCGTGGTCCTTTAAGTATTACATTAAGGCATCGATTGCAGTGTCATATCATCAGAGACGAGGCCAAAAGTGATAACGAGAACGAAGGCCCTATGCTAGTCCTGAATGAAGTAACTATTGATCGTGGAATTTCTTCGTTCCTAACAAATTTAGAATGCTATTGTGACAACTCATTTGTGACCTGCGTGCAAGGGGATGGACTGATTTTGTCAACGACATCTGGGAGTACAGCATATTCCCTTGCAGCCGGAGGATCCATGGTTCATCCACAGGTATGTTCCACTTAATTCATAATTCGATCCATAATCGTATGTCAAAAGAAAAACTACCACAAAATATTGTTCATTGAATAAATAGTTAATTTTCCTTCAATTTGTTTGCTATAGTGAAGTGCATTAAAGATAAAAGTTAATAAGTTACGACATTTAGGGCTCGAGTGACGTGGATAAAAGATAAAAGTTAATAAGTTCGACATTATTATATTTTTAGGGCCTAACCGGGATCGAACCGGTGACCTCTTGAACTGCAGTCAAATGCTCTACCACTGAGCTATGGACCCATTATTGGATAGTTTTGGTCATTATATTTTACCAAACGAGAACATCCCTTAAATTGATCTTTAAGTCTCGGTGAAGCCTTTATTCACGAAGAAAATCATGTCGCAGAATCATCACGGGCCAACTTATCAAACCAAATATGTGATTAAGTTGGATTATTCAATACTATGAGATGGCTTAGATTCAACTTTACTCTAGAAACATACATCTTCTCGAACATAATGAATTTCGACTGTCTATATTTTCAGGTTCCCGGGATATTGTTTACACCTATCTGCCCTCACTCTCTCTCATTCCGGCCTCTGATATTGCCTGAATACGTGACACTGAGAGTCGTGGTACCCTTCAACAGCAGAAGCCAAGCATGGGTCTCGTTCGACGGGAAAGACAGGAAGCAGTTAGCCCCCGGAGACGCGCTCGTCTGCAGCATGGCCCCTTGGCCCGTCCCCACCGCGTGCCAAGTCGACTCGACCAGCGATTTCCTGCGCAGCATCCATGACGGCCTCCATTGGAATTTGAGGAAGACTCAGGCCTTCGATGGCCCTCGAGATCCTTGACTTTGTTGCCTTCGTTTAAGGTATTGAGGAAAGAGAGACTAACACAACTTAATTTGCTAGTTGCTGTAAAATTAAAATTCACCTATTCTTATTTACACAACCATGGGAAATAAGGAAGAATTAATAGAATAAATTATGTTGTCTATTCCACTATGCTTAGCCTAATTTGTGTTTTCATTGCATTGGGGAAAAACGAACAACTTCACTCTTTATATAGAGAAGCTTCACTATTGGGATATTTTCGGTAAAAATACATATTAAAAATGTGGGCTATACCACCCTGGAATCATTAACTTTCTGTCTTAATCTTTGTGCCGAAAAGAAACGAAATAAGGGGAGTTCCTTATAATTTCACCAATTTTTTTTTTTTTTTACTGAAATCAATATGGTTGATATTCATACTTTGTATATTAAATTAAACGCCATCATGTATTTATGTGAATTTATATCTAAACTAAGGAATCGAACTTGTATGAGATTTAAGTGAGGGGTATAGTGTTGGTGCTTAGAAATCATATTAAAGTAATGGATCAAATCTAATTCTTATTGGAGTTTTTAAATTTAGTGTGTTGGGCCTTCTAAGATAACGGAGAATCTTAGATTATTTAATTGATGAAGCTCAAAATTCTTGATAATTAATCAAATAGATGCAATTAATTAACTTAATTTGTGTGGTTCATCTTATAGCACAGCAAGTTCTCGCCTCTGAACTAAAATCTGTTTTTTAAAGACGTAACCACATAGAAGCACAAGATTATCAAGCAAGTATTATGCTATTCTAAAATAAATATAATACGCGATGTTTCCATTCCTTCATAATGGAGTATTAATTAAGAAAGGACCTAACATAAATTAATAAAAAGGACATTTAGATTCCTTGATTTATTCTTTCATTTCTAGCGTCAGTCAGCCCATTCTGATATTAAAAAGAACTTAATAGTCATGTGTATATAAAGTTTATATCATGTTATATAAATATCAAATCAGAGTGGCGCAGCGGAAGCGTGGTGGGCCCATAACCCACAGGTCCCAGGATCGAAACCTGGCTCTGAT
>JAYJMF010280167.1:0-13754 GCA_036873715.1 Salvia sclarea
TGTCTAAACCCTAACCCTAAACCATTGTATCTCCCTATAAATAGAGGCTTTAGTCCTCATTGTAATACACACTTGTATACTCTTGAATACAAGATTATTTCTCTCTCTATTGTTCTTTTCTCTATTCTCTCTAGTTTATCACAATTGTTATGTTATTGTTATTATATAACTTTAACTACTATTCGACATTACACTGAAGACAAAATTTGGTTGATTTTTTTTTTTCCCTATCTTTAAGTAATGAAACAAATCCTATTTGCTTGGGGCATTGCCAAATTCAAAATTATTGAGAGTACTAGTATATTTTATAATTATTGTGAGAAACTTTTATTTAATCTTATAAGTTGCATATGTTGAAGATTACATAGATGTTTTGTCTAAGTGGTAATGAAGTTTTTGTCACATTGCCAAAAAATTCATCTTTAAGTGAACAATAGTAAACTTGTGGTATAAAAAGATTCTTTTTAATGAAAATATTTTTCGCTCGAGTTATAGCTAAGTTACCATAAGTATAGGGTGCTCCCTTGGTATTCCTAATTTCCTATACATCATTAAACTATTTAATTTCGAACTTTGACAAATTAGGAGCTTTCTTGTAAGTTAAACCCGTTAAAGTGCACTAAAGTTTGGATCCATCCTTACTCAAAATTTATTATGTACTTCAATCAAAATATAGAAATAAATTAATTTGTAGATTGGATCCATCCTTATAAAAAAATGCTAAGTTTACGTATTGAGTTCTCTTTAGGTTGTGATTTTGAATCACCTTAAATAGTTAATATTCCCTTTGACCTTCCTCCATAAAATTGGATTTGTAGTGTTGTAGGTAGAATAAGGATTCCCTTCCTCCATATTCCCTTTGACCTTCCTCCAAATTTAATAGATGATTGATAGTGTTGTAGGTAGAATAAGGATTCCACTTAAAATATTACTATATTTAAGATGATAAGTTTGTATAGACTTTACTACTATAAATGGACGTGGTAATTCTTATAGAGACGGATTAAAAAAGAAATTAAGTACATTAATTTTTTTGAACGGATGGAATAATATTTTATGACTTTAGTTTTTCAAAATTAACTTTTAATAGAGAATGGGCTCATACAACTGGTTTCCTTCAGTCATGCTGTACGTCCATTTGAGGAGGGGCCTTGATCCCCTTTCTCTATCCAGGCCATAACCAATTAATTAAGAAAGAACATGAATGAGAGAGAGAGAGAGAGAGAGGTATGGGAGACTCCATCTTCTTTAAATGGTTGGTGTACAAGGTCTCTCAATCCCACAAAAAAATGCATTAGTTTATCGGGAATAAGTTTTAATAAAATATACTTGATACTATATTGTAATTTTAGTGGAGAATGAGTCCCAAAAAAAAAAAAAAGATTGGTAAGTGTAGAAATGTTGTAAGCGTATGTAAAAATAAAGGTATAAAGTCAAATATGATGGGGGTCATTTAAAAAAAGTAGCGTGCATAATTTGATGAGACATACCAAAATAAAAAAATAATTTGATGAAATAATAAGGCTCACGACGAGAAATACACACATGACATATAGTATCCCTCATCTTTTGGTTGGCGTTGCATGCATGGAAATAGGGGGAATAATTGAAGAAGGCCTGAAAAGAAGGATCAAGACCAAAAAAAAGATTACTATATTTTGGCCACATTTCCCGGTCCTCTCTCTCTCTTCCAATTTCTCAAAAAGAAGGTACAGTTTGTTGATTGAGGATTTGAAGAAAGATGGTTCTGAATGCATACGATGTTAAAGTGTGCGTGTGGAAGACAACAAAAACATGCGTAAATGTGTCGAAAAAGCATCCATACGTGACAACATGTGTGTTTTTGTTGTCAATCCTGTACATATGTTGGCCCGTCTGGTTTTGGATGTTGATTTACTCGCTACCCCCGGTGGTGTGGACGTGGGTGATCCTGAATGGGCGGAGATGCAAGGAGGAGGAGAGGGAGGAGGAGAGGGAGAAAGAGAGGGAGCAGAAGGAGAGAGAGAGTGGCGTCAAGAGAGGGATCTACTCGCGCGTGCACTCCGTGAGGCGGAGGAAGGCCAAGGAGCTCGAGCGTGGAGAGGACCCCTACGCCAAGAGGAACACCGACGAGGACGAGGACGTGGACGAGGACGAGGACGAGGACGAGTATTTGTGGAACGACCCCCACAAAGTACAGCTCGCCCATGAGAGCCCCAAACAAATAACAGGGCATGCTGTGGAACTCGCCTCCGACATCTCCATCTACCGCAACCCGGAGGTGCTGAGGAGCCTCAAGCTCTTGCAAGACGAGGGTGACGACGCCGGCAAGGCCATGGAGGTCAACATAGCCGAGGCCGAGAGGAACAAGCGCCTCGAGAGCCTCATGGCAAGGCGGAGGTCCAAGAAGGTGCTCAAGAAAGCCACTAATGACGCCGCCAATTCAAATGCAATGCCTCCCATCCTTATACCCAAAGTCACCACCTGGTGTAGCTCTAGCTTCTCCCCCGGCCCCGGCTCCGCCCCCTCCATGCTGGGCCCCACCAGGAACCCCTTCGACCTCCCCTACGACCCCCACGAGGAGAAACCCGACCTCACCGGGGACGCCTTCCTGCACGACTTTGCTGCAGGCCACAACAGAGACTTCACCTTCTGCAGGCATGAGAGCTTCAGTTTAGGCCCTTCTCTCCCCATCGATTTCTTCGACCAAATTTCCTCCCTTGATGATTTAGGAATAAGGCCACGCCCATCATCCACCGGATACCAATTCCCCAGGCCGGATTCAGACACGGATTTCGGTGCTACTACGGAGGCAGAATCGGATTCAAAGTCAAGTGATCACGGGGACAATGATGAGATGAAGGAAGTGATGGAGGAGAACGGTAGCGCAGAGGGGAAGACGAGGCCTAATGCGCTAGACGAGTTAAGCCTGAGCGAGGGGTCGACAGGGTCATCGGAGGATGACCGGCCCCCCGTTCGCAAAATAAACAGAGAAGCTATACTGAAATCGCTGTCTATGCGAAGAAACTCGGTGTCGGTCCCAGATATCGAAATGGAGAGCAACGATCAACTGCAAGAAAACAATCTGAGCTATGCCAACTCTGCTCTAGAGAATGCAAGCAGATTGAAGCAGCAGTATTTCGCGGATAAGCCACAGAAGCGGCACGGCATGACCTTCTCCATCGCCTCCGACATGCAGGTGGAGGTCTCCGAGCTCAGCTCCCCGCCCCTGACTATCGGCGAGAACATGTCCTACCAGGACGACGCCGACGGGGAGATGCAGCGCAATGCCTCCTGGGACGGCCTCGACTCCTGGGCGGGCTCCTCCCGTCTCTCCGAGGCCGAGGACAGCGACTCCAGGGCCCCACCACCCAGACCCAGGAAGTTGGACGACGCCTCTCGCCCAGATGCTCCCACTGCTGCTGCTCTGCGCGGTAAAACCATCGTGCAGACTTCTTCGCCAGGATCCGCCTCGCCAGAATCCACTTCTGACGAGGAGGATCAGTCGCCTGCAGAAGATGTTGCTGCAAAAGCATCGACGTCTTCTGCTGTGGCGAGCACTAGTGAAGGCGACGCCACCATTTCCAACGATCCTCCACAGGAACGGCTTCATCACCCGACTATATCACCAAAATCGGTGCTGCAGCCAACACTCTCCGTGGCAAGCTTCGAACACGAGGATCACGACCTACCACGGGCACCACACAACCCGAACGCACCCCCAAACTCGAGATCATCGGCGGTGGACTTCACGGTTGGCACAACCTCGAATGCACCATCACAGGTCTAACTACAATCTCACACACCATTCCATATCATACTTTTCTCTGAAAATGCTAGCTGATTCCTTCGTATGCAGCATGCACCATCTACACCTCCAAATGCATCGTTAAATGTGTCTTTGAATGAGCAGCACAACACTCAAAGCTCATCATCGACATCCTTATCATCTGATGAGGAATCCAACGCCCCCGACTATGGAAAGAGCGACGACGCACAACTAAAACAACAAAGTAGCTCATCAAGAAATGTGATTTCTTATGCAGATAAGGTTTGTAACACCAACTTCATCATTCGTTCCTCATCAAAAAATTGCTATGACTTAATCATTCCATTTCCACACACATCAGGGGAAGATGGTTATTCAAGAATCAACACATGATGAAGACACCGAAACAAGCAGTGGGGATTATGATTCAGAGGAACTCGAAGAACGTGACCGTGATGGTGATGAAGCCAAGATCAAATAGTCACGATCCATCTACTGTAACGTTAGAAGTTAGAAATGTATGCTACTAGTTGTGAGACTATCTTTTCATCTTAAACTATCATAAGCTTTTAATTACCTGCATTTTTTGCAGGTCTTTTCAAAGATCAAGATCAAGAAGGTGATAATTGTTTTTAATATTGGAGAGATGAAATGTACCATATTTTGCAGGAGTTAGAAAAAAGTTGGTGAACCCAATTTAGCTTAGGTAGACCTAGTATGTGCATAGGAGATCGATGTTATATATGTATATAGTGGAAATCATCAGTGTAAGTTTTGCTATAAACATATCACGATCTGGAAGCATGTTTAGCTATGCAGCTTGAATTGGAGGTTCACTACTTATGTATTAATTAAATTGTATTAGTATGAACGATGTTTTGCTTTCAATTTGCTTAATCTCTTAAGATTTAGATGATACCGATGGACCTCACCAGTCACGACTTAGGAAGTCCCAAACTTGAAATTATTGTTTCCAAGTTCAAATAATCGTGTAGCTTCCAATTTCTTTTTCCTTCCCTTTTTGTTTAAATAGCGAATTTATCGAGTCATGTTACTTAAGACTCGAAAATTATCAATATTTTATATATATTTTTATAATTTTTATAATTATAGCTACAATTTATCGTTATAACATTGACCTAAAAATAGAAGGAATATACGTAATTAATCAATTAATTAATTAATGCGGTGGTTACGATGGTCTGGTGTGGAGCAGCGAGAGGAGAAACGAAGTCCATGAAAACGGATAGGGAATCTTGATGTTTTTGTGCCTCGTGATTCTGAATTTCTGATTGTATCTGTACGATTCGGTATTGCTGTTGAAATTTGAAAACCATCTCGAATATCTTCATTACCTCAAATTCCTGCTTGTTTTCACCGCCGCCCATTTCTAAACCGAAAAAACGATCAAGAAAATCCGAAGCGATGAACTGCATCTACAAAGACCCTTTAGCCCCAATCGAGGCAAGAATCAAGGACCTCCTCTCCCAAATGACGCTCAACGAGAAAATCGGCCAAATGACCCAGATTGAGCGCGTCGTCGCCACCCCTTCCGCCATTAAAGACCTCTCCATAGGTCACTTTCAACTTACACTGACACTAAATTTTTGTGGGCTGGGCAAAAGTTGCTTCTTTTATTGCCAGTTTACTTTGGATTCTTAATTTTTAGCTTTCATTTAGTCTCCTAAGTTTGGAGGAGTATATGATGACATTGACTGCTGCTTTCCTGTGTATGATCTTAGTTTTCTGTAAAATATTAGGTATTTTAGTATGATTCTGTAAAATGTTAGGTGATTTAGTTTGGTTGATTATGCCATCGCGCACTCATGCTTTATGTAAGACATTTCGTTCATATTAGATTGAATTTCCAGCTGCAGGGAGCATAGGCAAGGTTGGAATTTTTTGGCAATCTTGATTATATTTGTGTGTTTGGGTTGGTGCAGGGAGCATACTGAGTGTTGGTGGAAGTGGGCCATTTGAGAATGCAAAGTCCTCGGATTGGGCGGCCATGGCGGACACTTTCCAGAAGGCTGCACTGCAGTCACGGCTCGGGATTCCGTTGCTGTATGGTATTGACGCCGTTCATGGTAATAACAACGTCTATGGGGCTACCATTTTTCCTCATAACATAGGCCTGGGAGCTACCAGGTTGAGTTTGTGAACTGGATTCTTTGAATGCTACCTCAGTTATGCAAGCAAATGTTGAACTTTACTTGGACTGTATGCTTGTAGAGATGCTGACTTGATCCAGAAGATTGGTGCTGCAACGGCTCGTGAAGTTAGGGCAAGTGGGATTCACTACACTTTTGCTCCATGCGTTGCTGTGAGTTTGCGTTTTATTTCCTTCTGCTTTTATTGGTCTTGATATTGTTACCAAATTAGTTGTTTTCAGTGTATTTACTGCATCTTTCCTTTGCTAAAACTGATTTTAATAGTTCATAAATCTTGGTGAGAAATACTGTAATTTTTATGAGAAACAGTGTTGTTAGCTGTAAAAAAGATTGAAAAGGAAAAACAAGTGAAAAAAATTCAAGTTTTACAATAATGTCACAAAATTAGCACCGGCTGAAGAAGACTATAAAGGAAGAACGACGTTATCGAGCATCATAGAAGTTAAAACTTTAAAGATTCAGATTTGTTAGATGTACAAATATCCTTCATATAGTAATTTATACAAGTTTGGCCCTTGTGTGCTTTATGTGACCTACATAAAGGAAATCCTTTTTCTCAGTCCAATCAAGGATCTCGTGAAGTACAGAGTAACTGAATCCTATTTCAATCCATCTTAACTTACTCTGGTTCAAATAGAATCATGAGAGTTGAGATAACTTTTTAAGTGAACCTCTGTTTGCCTTATTTCTTCTCTTTGGCCCTGCTTTATGTTTTATCTTATTTGTCTTCCATGTCATTGTAAATTAAGATTATGCAAACAGGTTTGTAGAGATCCAAGATGGGGAAGATGTTATGAAAGTTTTGGTGAAGACCCTCAGATCGTTAAGATGATGACCTCGATGGTCACTGGGTTGCAAGGACAACCCCCCCAAGGACACCCGACGGGTTATCCCTTCGTTGCTGGAAGGTAGAAACCCACTTGAAAATGCATCTTTTCTGTTGTGATGTATATATGGTAATACTTGGAGGTTAAGTAGATTGATATGTATATATTGGTGCTTTTCGAAAAAAATTGTTATTGTTAATCAGTTTCCAACTTTCAACGGTAACCATAGCTGACAGTTCAAATGAAAATGCACCTATAGTTTCATTCTTTAAAGAGGCCCACATCTGCCCTAATTAAATTCTAATTGTGACTAACAAACATTAACTAGGATTAATAAATCCTAATTGGGATGGATGCACCGTACATCTGGATTTACACAAGTTTTTGCCTTCTTTCAAATGCTTTCTCCAAAATCTTCATACTTCAAAATTTTGTTTATCCGGATCAATTCTCTTTAAATGCTTTAATATATATCCTCTATCTGATTGTTTGACTGATGAGAACATTTAACTTACAGAGAAAATGTTGTTGCATGTGCAAAGCATTTTGTAGGAGATGGTGGCACGAAGAATGGCATCAATGAGGGAGATATGGTAGCCTCATATGATGAACTGGAGAGAATTCACATGGCTCCTTACCTCGATTGTATAGCTCAGGGTGTATGTACGATCATGGCGTCCTACTCAAGCTGGAACGGGACCAAGTTACACAGTAGCCGTTTCCTTCTTACTGAAATCTTAAAGGAAAAGCTCGGATTTAAGGTATGCCTATACGATCCAGAAAATTGACAGCACTTTCGACTGTCACCTCAATTCAAATGGCTGTTCTCTTCTTGTAGGGGTTTGTTATTTCGGACTCTGAAGGCCTCGATCGGCTATCCAGTCCTCATGGATCTAACTACCAGCAGAGTGTTCTTTCGGCAATCACTGCGGGAATCGATATGGTAAAGAACCATTGTTTGTCGAACAGTTTCAAGCTTATACGTGTCACTGACAAATTCCTCTTTACTGTCCTTCAGGTGATGGTTCCTTTCCGGTATCAATTATTTCTGGCAGATTTGCTGCATTTAGTGGAGTCTGGAAAAATACCAATCACCAGAATCGATGATGCGGTCGAAAGAATTCTCAGAGTAAAATTCGCTTCTGGCCTCTTCGAACATCCCCTGAGTGATGCATCATTTTTGGGTACAGTCAGATGTGAGGTGAGTTTTTCAAAATTTATTGTCATTGTGCTTAGGTTATGCAGTCAGATATTGTAAAAAACTGCATATGACCCTTTTGTCCAATTATAGGAACCACTCCTGTCAGATTAATTAATGCTGTTTTGTTTCTCAATAATTCCATCAAAGAAAAACCATAGATAACAATATAAACACCACAGGCCTTTTACGCCAAACAAAATCCTAAATGTCCAAATCCAAAATCAATTTGTGGTACTGTTTATTGAATTCACACCTTGATTTAGACCATTATTTTTGGTTGCACAAGACCATGCTCCTGATTTGGCCCTTAAAGGTTGTGGGCCTTAGAAATTGAGTGGTTGGTTAGTTTATGGGGACAAATGTACCATAGCATCAAATTAAAAAATCTAAGATAAGCTGGTACATAATTTAGAAGAAATCATGTATTATATCTAGTTATTTTCTTTAGTCTCCATCGTTTTAGTTCATCTCTACAGCTGTACCGTAACTATAGTTCATAGTTTAGTATATGTAAGCAAGAGTTAGCTGCGCTATAGAAGTTGTTTATTACTATTAAAGTTTCAATGTTTTATTTTACTAAAATTTTTTTGGAAACACATTCCTTGTCTATTTCTCCTGTTTTCTTGGTTACGGGGGACCAGTATTATACGGTTATATGTATAATAGCAACGTAATGAAAATCTAGTTGTCCCTCGAAAATGAACACTAACACACGGATCATTATGTCAGCAACATAAGCAGCTGGCACGTGAAGCAGTCCGCAAATCCTTAGTTCTGTTAAAGAATGGTAAAGATTCATCGAAGCCGCTTCTTCCACTGGATCGGAATGCCAAAAGAATTCTTGTGGTGGGAAGGCATGCTGACGATCTGGGATATCAATGTGGCGGGTGGACAGCGACTTGGGAGGGCAAAAGCGGCAGAATAACCACTGGTAAGTTCTCTCGTTCATCGAGCTACTGACCATAAAACATAGTGCTGTTTAGCTTATATTGATCTCCTGAGTAAGGCTTGAAGTTTTTTTGGTCATGGTGATTTCTTGACTCTGTTCTTATTATCTCAACTAATAATTAGATTCTCTCTTGTTTTTTTCATTGTTTTCTTGAATTGCCAAGCTGTAGCATATGGTTTATGATTGCAGAATATGGGACCTCATTTTAGCAAGACGTCAGTTCATTTCATTTTCATACCAGCCACTGCCTTCTCTCAGAATATGGGACCTTGTTTGCCTGCCTATCCATTATTCATTTCCTTTTCATCTCTCTCTCTCTCTCTGCACACGCCTGCACGTGCGTGTGTTCATCTCCGTGCATACGTATATATGAGATTTCGTGTCATTTCCTCAACCTCCTTGAACATAGCAAGAAAACATTGCCTAATGATCTGTTTGCTTTTCTTACTGATTATTTTTAGGTACACTCCGATGCATCCATTAAAATCCTAATTGTGATTAATAAGGCCCTAATTGGGGTGAATGTACACAAATTTTTGCCTTATTAGATAGTAAGTGAGATATTTAACCAAGACTTTGGAATACGACAGGCACCACTATTTTGGAAGCTATAAGGGAGGTTGTTGGGGCCAAAACAGAGGTGGTATATGAAGAGAATCCATCTGGTGCCATAGATGGGAGAGAATATTCGTTCGCCATCGTAGTCGTGGGGGAGGGTCCGTATGTGGAAACCGGTGGCGACAGCTCGGACCTCAAGATCCACTTTAATGGATCCGAACTTGCCAATGCCGTTGCTGATCAAGTCCCCACATTGGTGGTCTTGATATCCGGTAGGCCTCTGGCTATAGAGACTCGGCTTTTGGATAAAGTGCATGCTCTTGTTGCTGCGTGGCTTCCCGGCAGCGAAGGGGGTGTTGGCCTCGTGGACGTCATATTCGGGGATCACGACTTCCAAGGAAGGCTCCCGATGACGTGGTTTAAGGACGTGGCGCAGCTCCCCATGCACGCGGAGAGCAACTTGTACGACCCTCTGTTTCCAGCCGGCTACGGCTTGACGAGCAAGAACGACGCTCTCAATGGATAATAACTCAAGAAACGAGCGCGCTCGATTTATTAAGTCCTTCCTCCCACTTAGTCTCGTTCATGCATACCAACCATCATCAACCTTATTGCTTGTGTTGGAGCTTCAAAAACATATCGAATGTTGTAAATTACTACACCATGCGGTTAGATAGAGTCTAAAACGAGCTTTCGATACTACCCTTTTTCTAACGAATTCCAAATATATATGCATTTTTATCTTTATAATCACCACCCACAAGAGAGAAGTGTGAATGCAAACGTTCCTTCATATTTAAGTTATACACTCTTTATGTCTCCTTGATTTATGACAGAAGATGTCAATCATGCATTTTTCTTCTTGTTATTTATTGTATGCAAAGTTTTATAATCAACAAAAAGGCCACCACACCACCCCCTACTCTCACCCCACTACCCACCCCTCCCAAAAATCAAGGGGCAAAATGGTCCTTACATTGATTCATCACAGCAACAAGAATCAGAATATTAGCCAAGAATAGAGATAAAAACCAATTGGATAACCGAAAGTTTAAGGTTCTAGTACTATTTATGTGGTTGGAACTGGTTAAATAGATATTATTTGGAATAAAGTTGCTTACTTTCTGCTCCAACTTGTTCAAATTCTTCTTTTTTTCTCAATATATCATATAGATGTTCGACGTGGTAACTGTTCAAAGTTGAAGAAACAATTAGACTTTTCCGGACAAATAGAGAGAAAGGGTTAGGTTCTTCTACCCTTTGAGACGAAAATATAACCTTTACTTTAGGCTGGCCACGTGTGTGGTTATTGTGATCGTTTGACTTTTATTTTTGTGATAATAATAATAGTGCATGGGATAGAATATAGTTGGCCATTTTCATTTAATTGGGAGGGCAAAAGTAAAAAGGGACTTATTCTGTAAAATGTTCGTTTCAGATTTCATTGAATTATTTGGTTTTGTACTACTACTGAATATACCATCGCAACTTGTGGCCACTATCTTGGAGTTAAATTGAAAAGTAGGTACGAAAAAAGAAATCACACCATGGACAGTTGGATATATGCAACGTGTGTAAAAAAGGGCGTGAAATGGGAAGAAAATAACTGAATATTTAATAAATGTTAAAAGTTTAGATATTAATATCAAAATCTTTGGAACTTCTTCGAAGAATGAGCAAATGGCGAGATTCAAACTCTTGTTTTGGGTCAGAATGAAACTAGCCCAAAAGTTTAAAATTTATATCTCAATGTGATAATCAAACACACTAAAGAATCATCCTCATGAAAAGTGCAAGTGATTCTTGGGAATATTGGAATGCACACTCAGCTTCTACTGAAAAGGCTTGCATAATGTTTATGCCATTTTATCATGTGTAATGTGCAAAAGAATGGTTTGTGAGTCAGCGATCCCATTAATTCTCCGAGTATATACCACTCCAAGCCAACATGAGGCCATTTGCTTTGGAAAGCTAATACAATTCCTTCCATCATTTGCTTCATCTTTTTTTTTTTTAAATACAATGAAGATTGTTTTGCTTTCAATCTCTCGGCATTTTGAGATTTCTTTCTTTTTCTTCATCATACCTAGCAACACTCTCTCTAAAACCTCAAATGCCAAATCAAAACATATTCACAAAAGGGGAAAATCAAGATAAATCACAAACAAACCTAAGCTTTTAGTCTAAAATTTTAACTATGCTTTTCTTCTCAAACCAACAACAACAATTTTGCATCATGCATTGGGGTAGTGCAGCTCCTGCTGCATCTGAAACACCGTGTTCTGGGGCCCCATGAACGCGTCGTGCACCAGACCCCGTTGTAGGTGCTGCCCGTGTATCTTGTGCCCGAACGAGCTGATCCCGTAAGGAGATGAGGCGAACACGTTTCCGTGGCAAAGTGAGCCGAACCCCATGACCGCCTCGTTGCCAGCATGGCTCCACGGGTAGGTCGGGAGCTTCTCCGTCTGGGGGGTAAGAACCGAGGGCTGCTCCGGTGAGGGCGGCTTCTTGCTCTCCGGTGAGGGGGTCTGCTGGTCGTTGAGGTTCACAGTTGTTATGTCGTGAATGCTGGCTCGCCGTTTGTCCTTCCCACCGGAGAGTTGCCGAATGAAGTATTTTTGGGCATGGCTAGCTACTTGTGTCGGAGTTCTTGTGATCACAAAATTCCTGGATATGTTTCTCCAATCCCCTTTTCCATACTTCTTCAGCCCCATCAAGAACAATCTGTGTTGGAAATTCGTTCAAGAATTGTGTCAATAGACGTACTAGTTTCACAATCTTGCGAAAAACATTGATCTTCAAAATGAAATCTTTGTCAGGTTTCCATCAACCCAAAACAAGCAGACATTAAAACCCAACTTGGCAATAAAAAATACACAACCTGATAAGAACCAAAAATGTTGATCTTGAAATGAAATCAATCTGATAAGAACCAATAGAGGAATTCTAGCAAAACAATTGATCTTGAAATGAGATGAAAGTTTCACAATCTTGCAAAAAACAAAATGGAATGAAAAGAAGAAAGCCAAGTTGCAGTTAAAAAAACAGAAGAACTCACTTATGCTCCTCCTCTGTCCAAGGCACCCCTTTCTTCCTCTCCTGGTCGGAGGGCCTCCCGGGCGGCGGGGCCTTCCTTCCGGCGGCGGCGGCGAAGGAGTGGTCATATCCGGCGCCCCATTCAAGCGTGAAAGGGGAAGAAGTGGTGTAGCCAGGAACAGGAACGAGGCCTGCCTCAATACTGCTCACATCATCTTCCAACTCTTTATACTGCCTAATGACGTCGCCGACGGTCTTCCCGGGCACCATGGCGGCCACCCTCTGCCAGCGGTCGGGAGTGTTCTCGTCGAACAATGCCAGGGCATTCTCGAACAGCTTGTTCTCGGCGGCCGTCCACCGCGTGCTCCTGCTCTCATCCACCACCCAGCTGCTCGAATTATTCGACAAATACGAGCTTGGTGATAAGATCTCCATGTCCCACCTCATCAATTTTCTAGATTTTTTATTTACAGCATCATCACTGAGAGAGAGAAAGAGGAATGCACACAGCTGCCAAGCTTCGGAATGGCATAAACCAGTGTTAAATCAGGGAAGCATTTTGGCGTGGGAGAGGAATCAGAATACCTTTTTCCCCTCAACAGAATCTCTAAAAGATAAAATTTAAATAAAACCCACTTTCCCAAAATCAACTTGGCCTAAACCTAAAGATTAAATCAGACCCTTGAATTTCACTGACTCACTAAGATCTGAAAACACCCAGAAAAATCAATTCTTGGAAAGGGCTGAAGCAATCTAGGAAAATGACACAGAAATTCTCATTGATTTGGGCAAAAAGGATTATTATGAGATAGGAATACTAATTTGGCAACAAAGAAAACCTGAGGGTTGCAAAAAGAGAAGGGACAGTTGAAGAAGAAGAAGCTGGAGAGGAACAGTGACAGCCTGAAAAAGCTGGGTGATAGAAACTCTTGATGAGTGTGGATTTTGAGAGAGGGGAAGAGGGCTTATAGGATTTTGTGAGGAGAATGGAAAAAAAAAAGTGGGAAAAAGGCTTCTGCTTTCTTGCTTTTTCCTCTCCCCCTTGATGTAGAAAAGAGAGAAAGAGCAAGAAAAAAGATTATGACAATGGAAAGAAAGAGAAAGAGAGCAATCTATTTTAGCAGGCTTCAAGAAATGAATCTCAATTCACCCTGCCACCATAACATACACACAGAGAGAGGGGGAGGAGAGAGAGAGGAGAGATCTGCGAGAGAGAGAGAGAGAGAGAGGCAACAACAGAGAAAAGGAGGATTGAGGGGGGGTG
>JAYJMF010280277.1:0-13750 GCA_036873715.1 Salvia sclarea
GATCGAACCACGTTAAATCCTCTGTGTTCTCTTTGTGCTCCCATAGCTTGTTAATTACCACACGAAAATATACTCGAACAAAAAATAATACTAATATTAATATTAATATCTTCGTCCGCTCAATTTGGAAACTATGAGCAGGAAATCGTTAAACTGTTAACTGTTAATTCGAGTTAGTGGAAACAATTCCAATCATCTTAAAAAAAATATTTAAATGAAAATAAAGGGAAGCATGAAATCTGGGGATAGATTATGAATGATCATTTAAGAATATTCAATTGAAAACCATAACATTTTTCACTCGGAATTGACAGAGTCGCGCAATCCATGGAGTGTCGAATTGCTGGAAACTAATTACATACACTATCTTAAATGAATACCAGAAAAGTCTAAGATGATGCTCAAGATTGCATGAGTTAAATCCAACGTCAAGTCTTGATTTGAAATGTAACAAGAATCTTGCAGCAAAATCAGATTTCCCTTAATTTTTGTGAATTATAATGCTAATAATAGGACAACCAAAGCAGTTGCATTTCCTGGTCTTATGCATATCCATCCATGCTCGTTGCATACTATAAAACTTTGTGAACATTAATCAACTGAGATGCTTTGCCAACATAGTATGCCAACAAACTTATCCATTACCCTCTTGTCTGTGAGTTGCTACCATTCTCCTCCAAAAAAGAAAAAGAAAAAGTGAAAAATGTCTTTAGGGAAACAATCTTCAGCTTCGACAGGGCTTGTACCAGGGCCACATGGGCAAGAACAATTGGTATGCCAATTTATTCACATGACAAATTCTCAGGGGAGCACATGGTTCGGCGGCGATCCTTTCGCCTACACGGTGCCCCTTCTTCTCGCGCAGTTTTCCCTCATCTTCTTCGTCACCAGCCTCGTCTGGCTCCTCCTCAGACCTTGCAAGCAGGGGATCATCAGCGCCCAACTAATCGTAAGTAATTCTAATTCATATTCATGTTCAACTTCATCGTGTATATGTAACTCTGAAACAAACAAACAAACAAAACAAACAGGGCGGCTTTATAATGGGGAAGTCCTGCCTGGGGCGGATCAGGTCTTACAGCGAGCACGTGTTTCCCCCGGGAGGGAGGCAGATTCTAGAAACTTCGGCCGACTTAGGGTTCATCTTGTACCTTTTCATCCTCGGCGTTCACATTGATCTAAATTTGGTGAAGAAGGTGGAGAGGTACGCCGTCGTGATAGGCGTCTCCTGCTTCATGGTGCCCCTGGTGATAGGCCTGGGCACCATCGTCGTAGTGACTCGGACGATGGAGCTGGACTCGATCACGCAGCAGTCGCTCCCCTTCATCACCAGCCTCACCGCCATCTCCTCCTTCCCCGTCATCACCAGCTTGCTCGCGGACCTCAACATCCTCAACTCCGAGATCGGCAGGATCGCCACGCTGGCATCCCTGGTGAGCGACATATGCAACTACGGCCTCTCGCTCGTCTTCGGGGGCGTGGTGGTCTACCTCATGAGCAAGCAGTTCGCGGTCATCATGTCCGTCATCTGCGCCCTCGCCTTCCTCCTCGTCATCCTCTTCATTCTCCGCCCCATGATCTCCTGCGTCGCCAGACGCGTCCCCGACGGCCACCAGATGAAGGAGTCCCAGTTCGTGGTGGTGGCCGTGCTCGTCCTCATCTGCGGCCTGGGATCCGAGATTTTGGGCCAGCCCGCAGGCCTTGGCACGTTCATCCTCGGCGTGGTCATCCCCGACAACGGCGGCCTCCTCGCCAACAAGATGGAAACCTTCAGCGTCGGCCTGCTTGTCCCGGCCAAGTTCGTCATCAGTGGCCTCATCGTCGATGTCTCCTCCATCAGCACCCTCTCCGGATCCGCATACGGGATAGTCCTCTTCATCTGCTACACCTCCAAATTCGCTGCCGTCTTCATCCCTTCGCTCTACTACAAGCTCCCCACCAGAGACGCGGCCGCGCTGGCTCTCATCATGTGCTGCAAGGGCGCCATCGAGGCCGCCCTCTACATCACCCTGTACGAGGACGGGGTACTTGTTCATGCTCCTCCTCATTCTCATTCAGACAATACATATTTGTAGCTAGTTAATTGAAAGCGATGTGGATTGATTACAGATCTTAGGGCGGGAAGCCTACTCGATCCTGTTGCTGTCGATGCTGATGGTGACGGGGATGGCGAGGCCGTTAATCGCGCACCTGTACGACCCGTCGTCGCGGTACCTAGGCAGCTGCAAGAACTCGATCATGCTGAACCAGCCGAGCGACGAGCTGCGGATGCTGCTGTGCATCCACGACGCGGACAACGTCCCCACGGTGATCACCCTCCTGGACGCGATGCACGGGAGCCGCCCCATCACGCTCTTCGGCCTCAACCTGATGGAGCTCAAGGGCAGGGGAGCCGCCGTGCTGGAGCAGACCCACACCAATCCAAAAAGCAAGCTCACCGCGTCCAAGAGCTGGTCCAACCAGGCGGCCAAGGCGCTCAACTCCTTAGCCGAGAGGAACGCCGGCTACCTCGTGGTCCGACACTTCACCTCCATCTCCCCCTACGCGAGTATGCACGACGACATATGCACGCTGGCGGCCGACCAGGTGACCAACCTGGCCATCCTCCCCTTCCACAAGCAGTACACATTAGACGGCGACGTCGGCCTCAACTCCCCCTCCATCCGGATGGTGAACCAGAACGTGATGGCTAAATCCCCCTGCTCTGTCGCCATCCTCATCGACCGGGGCCAGGTGATGGCCCACAGGCGCGGCCCCTCGGCCGCCTTCCACGTCTGCCTCCTCTTCCTGGGAGGCATGGACGACTGCGAGGCCCTGGCCTTCTGCACGGCCTTCCTCCACAACCACGCCGTCGCCCTGACCTTCCTCTGGATCCGCCCCTGGGACAGGGCACAGCAAGCCGACTCCGGGATGGAGACAGAGATGGTGAACCAGTTCGTTGCTCGTACCGTGGGGAACGACCGCGTCACCTGCAAGGAGGAGCTCGTCAGGGACGCCATCGACACGACCAAGGTCATTGGCTCGCTCAAGGACTACGACTGCGACCTCTGCGTGGTGGGCCGCTACCACGACCCCGAGTCCGAGATCCTCGCCGGGATCAACGACTGGAGCGAGTGCCCCGAGCTCGGCATCATCGGGGACATGCTCGCCACGCCGGACTTCCACTTCTCGGTCCTTGTTGTGCAGCAGCAGCCCGCCGGGGCGGATATGTCCGACTACGCCGACCTCCAGCCTGTTGCCAGCGGCTACATTTCCTCGTCGCGTTACAGCGACTGCAAAGACGACTTCGACTCCTTCCACCGTGTGTAGCCACTGCAACTTTACGGATTTAATTCATTAATGTAGCTAAACAACGTTTCTACTTTTTCCACATATAATCTGCAACATCCATCCATCCGAGGCTACCTCTGCATTCCTAATCAGTATTATTTCAATGTGAAAAATTGTATCAACATATCCAAAGGAAAACAAAGGAATTTTAATAGCCAAAAACAAACTGCAAACTAGTAACTACAATAGTAGGTTTCGCTGGGAGGGAAAGAAAGATAAATCCTCATCTTACCATAAATAACTATAACTGATCCTCAACATAATAATAAAATGGACACGCTCGAGGCCCAAAAATCAAACATTACTAGTTCACTAAATAATTTAGTTCTTTCAAAAATATTAAATTTTATTTCTAGGACCCAAATCTTTATTTCGAAGTCATTTATCCTCACAAAGGGAGGGATTAGACTACTCATAAACTTGATATATAAGATCTTGATGAAAATCACAAATTATAAATCAAATAAATTCAAATTTTAAAATAAGTAAATCTGAAATTGAGTTGTTACACATCAGTAATCTATCATCAGGGTAAACTGTGAACATTGAAGCAATAGTGTAGTGTGCATGGGATTGGGTGGCGGAGTAAAAAAAAGATGGGGGCTGGGGCCCATTCGACCCACTAGATTTTAAAAATAAAACAAAACAAGTATATATAAATACAGGAATACAGGATAATATTATTTTTAATCATAAAAAATAATGTTAATAAAAAAATGTGTCTAGTCTAACAATTTTCTACTAATTTATATTCTTTTCTCTTTCTTTCTTCTTCTTTCTAAGTCTAAATTTATTTCGTCTTGCTTTTTCTTTTTCTTTTTCTTTTTTCAGATGAAATTGTTGTTTGGATTACAATTTAAAAAAATCTTTATGGATTAAATCTAGATTACAGTTTAATGAAAAAACTGGATTGTGTTAATGGAACAAAAGATAAAACTAATTTCTTACTATTGATTTAAATGTTTGATTTGAATTTTGCAGTTATTTGTCAGTTGAACAATGAGTATTGAGTCTATTGACCATTTTAATTTCATCATTGTCTTGTGCCAACAAAATTACAAAACCAATTAGACAACAAGTTTAATGAAAAGAACCTTTTAGTCATATTTTTTTTAATAATAGGGAAATTGGCATATAAATACAAAAATTTTGTACCAAGTTTGTTTTTTCAACAGTAACTCTAGAAAGTGTCAATAAATACATGAACTTAGTGGTTTGTAACTATTTTATCACGAAGTCTAGTTATTTTCACCCAACTTGAAACTTATGTGGCACGTCGGCATTCTAATGTGAACAAATCGGACGTTTAAGTAAATTGTCAGGTTTCGCAACGGACATCGACGTTGATATTTGCGCTTGATATCCATGTTTAAAAATGACAATCATATCTGAACTTCAATTAGACTCTAACCGCCTACGATTCTGGAGTTTGTGATTATGGTGTGAGAAAAACTATTTTTTTGTTAACAATTCAAACGTCGCTTTCACTTAGTCGTCCAATTTATCCACGTCAAAACGACGTCGTGGTACATAAGTTTCAATTTAAATAGAAATAGACGTTGTGATAAAATTGCTATAAATTACTGACTTTGTGTATTTATTGACACTTTTTAAAGTTCGTGTTGAAAAACAAAATTGATTTAAAGCTCATGTAATTATATGCCAACTTTCATTAATAATATTTGAAACATTGCAATATTATTAGCATTTTAAAATTTGCTACAAAATTAAAGATTTCCAAAAAAAATTCTGACCACCGTACCTAGCGATTAGCGTCACCAAATTAAGGTTGCACATCCTCCGTATTTTCTAAAGTTTCAAATGACCGGAAAAATTAGAACGGGCAAATTTTGCATCCATATTAGTAGAAAACTAACGACATTATCGAAGTGTTTCAAAAAACGTAACTCAATATTAACCCTATTTAGCAAGGGTAACATGTGAAAAAATTATAATTGTCGACATCTTGTAGAAATAAACAATGAATTAAGGGTGGGGGCCCACATGATTGAGAGGAGAAGAAGCTTCTATTCATCTCTCTCGCACTGAGAGTTGACGTTGACTCACCCACCACCGTGCTTGGCAAGCAACTCTCTTAAATTTTTGACCCATTCAAATTAGACTGCACCACTTCACACGTCAGCGATGACGCCACAACCCCACCCAAACATTTTAAATTAGGATTCAAATTTTATTATTCGTCGACATAAATTAGATGAAAAGATATTGTATAGGTGTAAGCATAAATTGAAATGAAATAAGATCGATTTCATTCCATCACATTGGCTTGTGTTTCATAGACCTTGAATATGATATGATATTGTACAAAATAATCCACGTAAGATATTTATGTTTTTTACCTACGCAACTTCCAGTAAATTTAGGGAACTTTTGATGGACTTTTCTCATAAATAATTTGTTATATAGCTGTGTGTATACAAAAACTACATGTAGTGTTGTTTTTTGTTTAGTTTCTTCTTTTTCTTTAAAAAATATATATATGTAGAATTAATAAATTTTGCAATGTTGTCGGATTCAAGCCATTTTCGTATTTATATGTAATTTTTATCACTAATTTATATTTTAGTTAAGATTTGTTTGTTGAGATTGAAATTTTTAATTTACTCACACTCACGCTCTACATTTGAATTTATCAAATTTTAATAATGTGTGGTATCAACATAAATGGAATTGTGTTGCATTTGTGCTTGTGTCACGTCTGTATTTGTACAATATTATCGATACATTTCACAGCCAAATAAGTAAATTATTTGAATTTTTTGTTTCCTTATCCATAGCTGATAGGCACAATTTTTAAACACAAAACATCTGATTCAGTTGTATTCTAACTTGGACACATGTGAACCATCCAGAAATTTCGAGTTTTCTAATATCATACTATAATATATCTGTTCATCAAAGTCTAGTCGTTGTATAATAATTAAATGATTAGTTATTAACCGTGGATTAGCTTTAGCTATCACATTGCTTTTATCATTGATTTGGGCCACATCTTTATTTTTGGGGGAAAACTCCCTTGGAGGCTGGAGCAGAATAAGAATGAAATCCTCGTGTGAATTATTTAAATTTATTTATTGTATAATATGACATTTGCTTTACTATCATCAAGATCTTGACAAACTCGTTGCTTCTTCCAACCTTAAAATGTGGAGCATGTATGAATTCGAAGACAACGTTTTGTGCACATTAATTTCCAATCATCTCTTTCAAATTGAGACGCACCTTAAATTAAATGCAAAAGCAAAACGTATATTTATGTCTTCAACAATTATGATGCTATATCTCTCGGGATGTACAAGAAATATATGTGCATTACAAACAAATATGAGGAACCCAAAAAATGAACAATCAAAAAATCGAATCCTAACTTGTTCATCTACTAAAAAATAACCCTCTCAAAACCCGAATCTTGTGTAGACCAAGAATTTCGAGACAGTTGCCTAATGCAGCAATCAATTAAATAGTTTTCTTGTGTTCTTCACATCGCCCCCTCTGCACACACAACACACAGTGAACTTCTACATTCAGCAAAGCAATGACTCGAGGAACAAGTCATCTTTAGGTTCATCTTTAGCTCTTGAAAACGGCCCATCGTTGTAGGTCCCAAAACTCGAATACCCATAGCTTCCCATGCCATAGCCGGGTTGTGGCTCGACCACGGGCGGCCTCAAACCCACGTTTGGGATTGGATAAGCAGTGGGCGTCGGCCTAATCGCCATGCTTGACCTGCCATTGCCACTCCCGCGAGCAGCGGGGATGTCGTGGTTGTGCTTCCCCTCGTATGTCGTGATCACTGACCTCGGATCATTAGACGCCCGCTCCACGTGCTTCCTCACCGGACAGCTCGGAGTCGTGCACTTGTAGTAGCTCCTGCAGTCACACCAACAAAATCAATATCAAGAATTGCATACAAATTCATCATAATCAATCACCAATTATACAATTTGTTACCTGGGATTTGGATTCCCCTTCACCACTTTCTGACCATACTTTCTCCATCTGTAACCGTCGTCGAGAATATCGATGTCGCTGGTCGTCTGAACTACCACTCTCGGTTCTCTTACAGCCTTGCTCCCAACTGCAGAAACGCCTTCATTCTCACTCTCGCATTTCCTGCCAAACACACCATCAAAATTAAGCCCCAAATATATCAAGAGAGCTGCAATTAATCTCCCCTAATTTTATCAGAATTGTGACTAATAAACTCCAATTTTAGAAACTGATAAATCCTAATTGGAGAGTATGCTATACCATCTCTTGGGATGAGGCTCTTCATCGTCGATGTCATCTCCGGCAGACCTACTCTTCTGCGAGCTCTGCTCCAACTCATCATCCCCGATCGAGATGGTCGAATTGTCGGGAGTTGCGACGGAAGAATCGACCCTGTCCTGGCCATACGACTGCTCGGAGACTTCGTTGAATTGTGCAGAATAGGAGTGGTGGTGTACGGCTGAAGAAGCGGATGAAGACGACGACGATCTTCGAGTGGATTGAGGCTTGGGGTGGTTGTGGTCGCCTTTGTAGACGATCTCGGTGATCTGTCCATCTAAATCCTTTTCCACCTTCTTCTTCATGGAGCAATTGGCAAAGGTGCATTTATAATAGCTTCTCGGATTTTCGCTCCCTTTCACCTGTTTCTGCCCGTATTTTCTCCAGTTGTAGCCATCATCCGACGACTTCCGATTCTGCAGTGATGATTGATTGTGATTGTAGTGATTGGATTCTATTTGCGCGGTATTGCAGCTTTGATCGTTTCTCTGGATCGAAGCTATTTCCGGCGAGTAGCTCTGCATTTGATTGACCTCCGATTTCGTGCTGCGTTTGTCTAGTGATGATTGAGCGTTTTGATTGGCGGATTGTTGGTAATTCCATCTTTGTTCTCCCTGGTTTCATCATTTTGTGGTAAGATTATGAGAATTTTGATTAATCGCGGGAATAGAGAGATCAAAACAGAAAAGAAAGAAATTAGACCTACCAAATTGTATGATGTCAAAGGCTTTTGTGTTTGGAAAGAGAATTCTGAGAAGTTTTTGTGTTCGAGCTTGATATCTTCCTGATGCTGCTGCTGCTGCTGCTGATGATGATGATTATTCCTATCGGAACTATTATTCCAACCGAAACCCAGGCTCGGATAAGTTCCGGTGGTCGGAGAGGGCAAAATCTGCATATATTGAATAGAAAATCCTCAAATCAATAAGATAAACCTAAAAGCTACTTACTAAACAGAAACGAAACAGATCATAAATGAATTCGAAATTCCAGGACTCACGTTGGAAGCAGAGAGAAGAATCGGAGAATCGAGAAGCTCGGCGGGGCTGAGGCCGGGCGGGATAGCGAACCAGGAAGAAGGCGAGGCGGCGGAGGGCGGAGTTATCGGCAGCGAAGGCGGCGGCAAGGATTTAAATTTGGGGACTCCGGAGCCAGTTCGCTGAGCAATCCGATCACCTAGACCTCTGCTCGCGGCGGAGGAGGTGGTGGCGGAGTGGTGGTCGGAGGTGAGGTGGCTGGTGAAAGAGGCAGAAGACATGAATGAGGAGGAGTTTGCAGAGAGAAAAAATGGAGGGGATGAGATGAATTGGCGGAGGATTTGATTTTTGATTTGTAGGAGAAGAAAGTGAAAATGTGTGCGTTCTCTCTCTCTCCCTCACTTGTCTTTATTTGTTTGTTTATTTTGGATTTTTTTTTATAATTGGGTAGGGGAAGAAGCATACTGGAATAATGGATATCAGGGTATGTTTGACTATTTTCATGGAATAACAGATACATTACGTAATTTTAAAGAATTAATTTTTTAAACGTAAGATTTAGCGACTTTTATACCCCTTTTCGGAGCTTTTATGTTTCGTTTAGAATATTATTTAGGAAAAGGGAGAACGTTGATACATAAACGCAAAAAAATAATAAAGTGGAGTATTAAGTAAATTATATTGCTACAGATTTTTTAATGAAAGTCGGTTGGATCTCGGTTTGAAAACACTAAAATTCTAGTGAAGAACAACGTCATTTTTTTATATTAATAAGTAAATGTTATTTACAGTAAATAAAAGTAGTATTTATAATAATTGTCCGTGCGTGAATACGTCTGCCCGAGATACCACCTCAAAATAAAAACATCTAAATTATTTCAACCGTTGAAAAAACAATATAGCATGTCTTATTTTTTCCAAATTAGGATAATAATTATGTGAGTATAATTATAATAATATGTAAGTCTTTGTCGAATTTTTCACGTATTTTTGTATTTTTTAAAAAATTTATTACAACCAAAGAAATGAACAAATCCACTCACACTTTACTCTAGGGTGACTCGAATCCCTGATCTCTCGATTGGAGATAAAGCGTCTTACCAAGAGGCTATCATTGCAATATTTTATAAAATATTTTGAAATCAAAATCATAAACTTTATGGACTTTTAGCACGTAAATTATTTACACAGAGGTGCTGGGAAATATCTTGCTAATTACACATCTAATGTTCTATTAATTAAATTGTGAGAATTTTAGTTAGATATGGCAAGTTGGGTTCTAGTGCATTTTTCGGATTTATAAATTATACTTACTCCGTCCCTGATAAGTGTGTACAATTTTTCATTTATGTCCGTCCCTCATAAGTGTGTGCAATCATTTTTTAGAAACCTATTTTATCAAAAAGTCAACAATCTTCAACTAACATATACACAATTTTTCAAAAAATGGGTCCATTTTTCCATTCCAATTCACTTTATCACAGTTTTTATTAAAATTCGCACTTTTCAACCCTCACACTTATTGGGACAGAGTGAGTAATTCACATTTCGAGTTTCAAGGATCTCGAGGTGTTAGGCATGTATTGCATAACATAAACAGTACCTACCGTTCAGAAATTAAGTGTTCCTTATTAAAAATGGTAGATATCATGGTGTGTAAATGTGTAATTAAAATAATGCAGCAAATACAAGATCTTCTTTGGATCACAGTGGCAATTAATGGTGATTACCATAACAAACAATTGCATGGTGGAGTAGTATATTTTTCTCCTCGTCTCAAATGGATGTTTTGAGTAAAGATATTTGATGCTTAAATGGAGAAGTTTGTTTTTGCATTCGTTTTTTCAAAAATTATTTTCATATTATTCGACGTTTGGATTGCAACTCAAATTATCATAAAGCTCTAATTCATGACTCACTATTCAAACATTAGACATACAATACAATGATGAAATTGACATACGAGAATACAATTTGAACAATTACTTTCAAACACCATTAGTCCATTTTGAGTTTTGCCGTAAAATAGATATTTAAGCTCATCCATGAAAAGAGACATGATGAATTTATAAGATATCAAAATGTTTTGACATTAATGAATATTATAAAAAATAGATGTAATTTACAATAAAGTATAGCAATTATCTCTATTTATGTGTTTGTGGGCGTGTGATTTATTTTATACAAAAGAATTAATTATTTGACATGACATGACATAAAGAAAAGCATCAGTAGTAAAAAATTAATTAGACAATACATAATAAAATACAAATACAAATAAATTTGTTAGGCTGAGCTATGAATAGAATCGAGATCTCGCCCACTGAGACATTATAAAAAATGAATTCTGCTAAACTTCCTTAACTGCAGTTATAAATAAATAAATGTAACGACAACTAACTAAAAGGAAGTTAAAATAAAAGAAGCGGAAAGAAAACAGATAAAAATAAGGGATTAAAGAAAAAGAAGAATGATGAGAATTAATAGTCAAAGCTCGTGTGTTGGACTTAAAAGATGGCCCACAATAAAAACACAGTATAAATTAGATAGGCGGCTCCCACGTCAACATCCTTACGCGTTTAGACCACTCTCCTTTCACACTAATAAATACGAATAGCTTTCACACTAAGCTTAGCAGATTTACTATTATCTTGCAAAACTATAAGTATAACTATCTTTCTGGCCCATAAACTTTATCATAAAATTTGTTATATTCAGCCTCTTCAGTCCTTTAATATTTTTTGTATAAACTTTTGACCTTTTTCTTAGGTTGCACGATCCAATTATCCATTTCCATGTTTTTCTTTATCTACATATATAGACGAGCGTCATAACTTTATGTGACATTATTACATATTTCTTTTAAACAATAGAAATTAAAATAGTGTGTGTGTGTGTTGGCTTAGTGGTAGAGGGGTAATGTATGAGGCCAAAGATCTCGAGTTCGAGTCCCCCATGACGCGGCCATTTAAATTTCTGCATCAATTGACCAACAAACAAGAAAAAGGTGTGGCCCACATGGGGTCCACATACTTTTAATGTGTATTTTCTTTGCCAAAAAAATGTGACATTATGAATGGGACAACCAAAAGAGAAAAATGATACATTATGAATGGAACAGAGGAAATACATATTATGCCTTTTTATTGCATTCTCAAATACTCTTGTATTGTATCATTCCGAGTTTATATGTCACGTGCCCCATTCTCCAGTGAACTATTGGATAATTAAATTCGAGTAGGCTTAATCTTCCAATATTATAAAATATTGAAAATATAATATATAAGTAGTATATTATGACTAATTTTGCTATTTTTTCAGGTGATTTGGATATCGAATTTTTTGTTATGACTTTCATATATTTATTTTGATATAAAACAAAGTAAATATGATTGTCCCCCCTCAAAATAAATATTATGACTATATATATATCCTAACATTTTAGAATTATAAACTCAAGTATTTGTCACATGTCATCTATCCATTTATGTAATAGAAAATGATGTAAATAAATGAAGGATATTTTTCAAATCTTTAGATTCAAAATTTTTAAAGGTTAGGGTATATATTTTTCTTATATATAATCTTAAATAGGGCGTGTTGCTTATAAATTGACGCCACTAAATTGGAAATAAGATTATTCGAGCATGTGCTATTGGTAGATAGATTTGCTATACTTTTATATATAACATAAATAAATAAATGGAAGTAGTAGTTAATTGATTTCTGATATGGGGAGGAGTTTAAAGGTCGATGCCGCATCATCGTCCCTATTAATAAGGTTGTTAATATGTTTAGTCATTCATCTAATCTTCTTTCTATATATATATATATATATATATTCTATCTAATTTCTTATAGTATTTGTCTTTTCTTAGAGCTCAAAAGTCAAGGAAGAAGCATGCCCAAATGCACAACACCACCATGCGATGAAATCCACTATGTTCATGTTGCCGGCCGCCACATCAGAGTACAAATCAAGGTAGTAATAATAAGATATCAAATTCGACGTACCATTGGGCAATCTCTAACAATATCTCTTCATTTTAAGGTTTTTGCTGACATCATAACATACATATTACTATATTCTACACTCCTATTTTTACTTCTAACAATAACACTTCAAACTCAGGTTTTTGCTGACATCATTTTGGACCCACAAACCACTCACTTTCAACTCATTCAATATTTATTAACATTTTATTTAAATTCATATTTATTATTTTTAATTTAAAAAAAATTATTTTGATAGTTATTTTCAATTACTATAATAGATTAATTATTTTATAAATATTATTTTAATAAATTTGGCAAATAATATAGATCTTTTGAAAAAAAAAATATTTTATTTTATAGATAAGATTTAATTTTTATATTTATTTTGTAGATCTAGATATTCGTTATTTAATAAGCATATATTTAAAAATATATACATATCTAACAAAATCTGATTAATGCCAATTTTGGACTAAATAGTCAAATAGAATAAAGAAATAAGAATAGAAATAAAAAAATTAAACAATCAGCAGAATAAAAGAGAAAGAACGAATGAAAATAAAGAATGAAACAAATGTACAAAGAAAAAGAAAAAAGAAAAAAGGTAATGAAAAAAAAAGAATAAATAAAATAAAATGGGCCCACATTTTCTCTATCTCATAGGAGGTGGTTTCACCTTTTCTCTCGTTCCAAACCACCTCTCACTACCTCCTCCTCCTTACACCACCAATGATATTTTTATAGAATGCATCTCCACTACCTTCCACCATTGCAGATGCCCTTATGCCCGTCTCAATTAATATTGAGGCCCTGTGCTAATTATGAAATTAGGTTTCAACGATAAAAATGATTGATTTGACATAACATGCTCAAACTCAAAATAAGTACAACATTTTTATATTAGAAATAGGATTTAAACACGCATCAATGCTAAATGAAAATAGCAACCAAACCAACTGAACTTGAAAGTAAGTTGACAATTAAAGGTACAGTAATGTATATATAAAAATAGACCAAAATATATTTTGTGGGCACTTGTTTTTAGAGGACCCTGTGCCGTCGAACACCTTAAACATGTTCATAGCCAGCCCTGAATGCCAATAATCCATATATTAAAATTCAAATGAACAAACGACATATCGTCACGATTATATATA
>JAYJMF010280387.1:0-13749 GCA_036873715.1 Salvia sclarea
TTTTAATAATGTTTATTATAAAATAAAATTTTATTATGTCATAATACAACATGATTAACATTTATAGCAAAGAATTATAATTTTTAAAAACTATATACTATAACTTTGAAATATTTTGATTATAAAAGTACTTATTTTGGTTGATTTTTCAAAAAATATGGTATATAATTTTTAAAAATTTTATCATTTTTCTATAAATATTAATCATCATGTATTATGATATTATAAAATTTTATTTTATAATAAACATTATTAAAAAGTATTAAAATTCGTAGTGGCACACGGTGACAAATGAAAAGTGTGGGATAGATGATCTCATCCCATTAAATTTATACTATTTATATTCGTGGAATTTAAATATACTAACATGAATAAACATCAATAGTATTGTCACTTTCTATCTTCTATCCCCATCCACTTCCTTATTTAATTTAAATATAATTAAGCAATTAATATTCGATTAAAGAGATTGGCCCATCAGATTCAGACCTCAAAGAACAAAGTACAAATAGATATGTGAAGTGATTGTATATTATGTCCATTTCATATTTAGGTTCTATTTTGACCAGATACACTAGTTTATGTTGTAGTCACAAAATTTAATTTTATAGATACGTGTCTAAAAAATGCTAATTTTGTTTCTATGTCACTAATAAGCATGTCTATGATTAACTTTAGCTATCTCCAATATGGCATTAGTGGATGAGGGGATAAATATAAGTACGGTTTAACACCATTTTGGATTACATTATATGGTTGAAGTAATCATATATTAAACGAAATGATTTATTGTCAATAATAGATCTAGAAGAAGCATACCAGAAGTTAAAAATAATAATTAGGAGAAGATTATGCATCCATAGATCAATTTCCACCTAGTGGGGCGAGGAGGAAATGAAGTTAATTTTTCCCTGCCCACTAAAATTTAAAAGGCTACTTGATTAGTTATCCAAACTAGATGAACTTATAATCGTAATCATTAAGAAATATTATAGGAACTTGTTGTTTTAAGAAATATAAATAATGAAGGAGACCGAGCATCAGTCTGCATTGAATATCATTCGGCCCACTATTTTCTCCGATTTTAGTTCTAGAGGTATATAGCAAATAGCAATAGCTAATTAATTGTCTATAAATACACAACTTTTGCTCAAATTTTAAGTTCTAATCAAAACTTATTTTGGTAAAAGATTATATGAACTTTATAACTTTTTTGGAATTTGGTATAAGTCTAATTTGTCGAGTAATGTAACTTGGTTATTTGGAATTCGAGTAACAATCCAAAACTACCTACATAATGCTCTCGACGATACCCTTCTATTAATACTCATGTTGTTAGGTTTCAATCACCGAAGATTATCATAGAATAGCTTAAAAATCGTTTTTCTTAAAAAAGTTATCTATATATTTTTGCTAGATATTGGATTCATGTGTCATGTACCATTATAAAGCTGTCATTAAGAGCTTTTTAACGGTAACTTCAAATCGCTAATCAGACTCTAGAAAATCAAGTTATTAGCCAATGAATATTGGAGCTAAGCTAAATTCTAAAATTTTGTAAATTTGTGTATTTTTATTTTATGAAAATAATAAATGTAGTTAAAATCCAAAATTTTGACAAAATTTATGTATTTACAAGCAATTAAACCTAAAATTCATGTATCACTTATATGCTTAATTATTGTATATTTAACTTTATTTATTCAAATAGTACAATATATTATTATTAACAAATAATAGGCATATAACTCTCTTCTAAACATTATAATAACAATTCATATATATCAATTGGAACCAAAAACAATAATCCATATATATTAACGATCTATAGATCCTAGATTCATATAATTTGTACCATTAAGTAATAATGGTGAATTACCAAATAAAACAAGAAAGGAGAAAAGCATAATTAATGTTAATTAAAACACAACCAAATAAACCATTTCCACCTAGGGCCCTTAGCTTAGTAAAAATTAATTAAAGGCCAAGGTACAACATTACAATTATCGAACTAACCAACAATTATCGAAGCAAAACATTCTCCGTATTTTGCCCTAATTATGTCTCCTAATCCACTTTTTCTCACGTAAACACAACGCAATTATGAATTAACCATCTCCAAATCCAAAACGAAATATTTACCGGCGAAGATTAATTAATTTAACTTACCCTAAAAATCAAATTTTCCCTCCAAAATTGAATCCGGCGCCGCCCTATTTGAACCGACGGAGTGGGCCACCGCCACGTCGACAGCAACAAGTCGGTGCCACCCCATTCTTAACTGTCACCTTTACTATTCCTCCCATAAAAATATTAATTTATTAGTATTTTATTTCAAATTATGGAAATGAAATAAATCCCTCCATTCTCTCTTTCTTTCTTACTCCCACAATTCAAAACAAACTCTTATTAATTGCCTCCTTAGAAATTCTATATAAGCAAACTATACCAACTATTTCTCATTCTACTTCAACTTCAACTTCCCCATTTTTCTCTATATATAGATATATGACTACAAATTGATCACTAGAAATATTGTACGTGACTATAAGTAGTAGATTTTTTTTTTTTTTTCTATAAATTAATATATATAGAGAGAGTTTTTGAAGAAATGGAAGCGGATCAAGGGTGCACAACGCCGAAGAATCAGGAGTATCAGATTCCGGCGGCGGTGGCGTGCCCGCCGCCGCCGCGGAAGAAGGCTATGCGGCGGCCGGCGAAGGCGGAGCCGCCCAAAAATGGGTATTTTCAGTCGCCGGAGCTCGATATGCTGTTTGTAAAAGCTTGGGCTCATGTTTGAATTTAATTGCTATATATATGCATGGCTACAAAATTGGCTTCTTTTTTTTCGAGGTTCGATAATGGTTCTGCATTTTCCCTGCTCGAACCCTCGACCTACTGGTTGGAGGGAAAGCGTATGAGAAAACGAGTTGCGTTTCGTTGTCAGCATAGTTAGATTTTTCCTTCTTCATGTTTTCTTAATTAGATTGTTAATTAGGTTTTGTTAGTTAATTTTGTAATGTATAAATATGTAGTAACATTTTTATGTTTTTTGTTGCCTTTTTTTCCTTTGCCTGCTTCTGCAGAAGTGCAGATGCATATGTTAGCTTAAGCTGAATGACTTAGTTAATCAAATCCCATTCCATCTTTGGTTTGGAATATATTTTGTGTTTCTATATGATACGATTTTGGCACGTGCTGTAATTCATAGAGTGTAACTGCGTAACACATCAAAATAGAATTTTATTAGATGAAAATAAATCTAAAAAACCTGTGAAAGAACAAATTCAGTCTAGTAGCCGAGAGCTTCGTTAAAACCTCCCAACAGCAAAAATCCATAGGGAAAAATATCGGTAGGAAAAAAAAAATACTCGTAAATTACACGAATAAACGAAAAGAACCTATATGCAACGATTTTATAGCCGTCAATACAGGATTTTTGTTTTTATTTTCATAGAGTGTAGCATTTACAATTGGAATGTGAAAGTTTTTGTGGAAAGGATAATCCACTTAACGAAGTGGGGGTATATATATAATTTTTAGTTATGAATTCTTGAATTTAAAATGATGTCATCGCAATCTCATTTTGATACTGTTACCGTGTTCGTATATATTGTTTGTATAAATATATATAATTACGACAAATTTAATAGGGCCGAAACGAAAACCATACCACTTTTAAATTGTTTTTTTTGGCGATGGTGAAATGGTGGATCCTACACGTACGCATAGGATACTTGAAGCTATTATTATTCTCATTTATATTTCTTTTTTCGTCGTAAATTTGCCAGAATGATTTGACATTTCATATGAAGATTGTGCGGAGAAACACTTAGATTAAAAGTGAAAAATAGGACAGTACGTAATTTAATGTTTCTAATTACCATCTACCAACAATTTGGTGTAAGATCATACTTAATTAATATAAGCATGTAAAATACCTTTATTTAATAAATTAATTTTGACACTAGCTATATTTTGATAGAACATGTGAATACATCATTTAAACACGGAATGTAATGCCTATACTCATATCACATGAGATTAAACATTTTTAATAGATAAACACCTATATATTCATCCACCTCATGATTATCACACAATTAGTATCTAATTCATTAATCATTACTTTAATTTCCACTGCGGTTGCTGCAAAGAGAAGCTATATAGTAGTATTAGTAAATTACTTAGGTTAATTAATCCGGGGTGGTTGATATATGTGTGAAGAAAGTAATATGTAAATAAAGAAAGTTAAATTAAATAAAATGGATTATCCACTCATCCTAATTAAATTAAGGTTTTCTACAAATGGAACATATATATGAGTTGCAAAATCCTTTTCATTTGTCGGTTGGCAGAAAATGAACTACAACAACAACCTTCACCAATAAAAACTTTTATTTTTCCCTCTTCACCGGTGACGACGATCGATTTTTTTCTAGCAAAAATCTCGTCCAATTTTATTTTAATATATGGAATATTATTGGGATACATGCCACGACAATTAATGGTGCATAATTGAATTAATATATATATATATATATCGGCGTAAAATAATAAACTTGGATCTAATATCATAAAATGACAATCCAATATTTCTTTTTTGATTTTTTTATCTCTTTCATGATTTGTCTGACTATGTGCTGACACACAACAAGCTTGTATATAGTATATATACAACATAAAAGAAATGATTAACACTGATGCAAAATGATTGTTAAACGTACCCCTACCCCCTGTCTATTGTTTTTATTATTTGAAATCTAAGGATTGTTTAATAATTTAATACACATAGATTTTAGGTTTATTTATTTTGAAATAGGATACAAATGCTTTTATATTTAAAATGATCCAAGTTGTTTATGATTTTAGCCATGCAATTGGATGGAGCAGCTCAGGCCACATATACTCGCACTTTTAGTTACACTGTTACCATCAAATCAAAATCAAATTATAAAATCTTCTATTTAATTATTGAAACGCCATATTCCGGCCTTATTATATAATGAAGACAATGTGAATAAAATGAAGTTCGATGCCTTTGTATGTTCAGTTTAAAGAATGACAATTACTTGTGTCGGCAATTTATATTAAGTGTTGTAATTGATCCGTTCATGCCCAATCAAACAATGGACTTTTTAAGGTGTTCACACTAATAATAAATAAACAAATTTACTATCACAAACACAAGAATATTAATCATTCACTAAAACACACTCTATGATAGCGACGTCCTCTGCTTATTTTTTTATTTTTATTTATTTTTAACTTGATTTATAAGTGAAAGAAGCGTCGAAATCAATTGTAGAACAAACAAGCAACGTTGTCAAAAATGAATGGAACTACTTGTGTTGTGTAACTAAATAGAAATCTTTGTCTGCAGAGAGAGGGAAAAGATGGTTGATATTAATGTTTTATTAATTCGACTGTAGATGAGAGTGAGTTACTCTCTAACTAATTACTATTAGATGAAGTAGAAATATTTATTGGATTAATATCTTAATTAGGAATAAACAAAAGTGGTGGTGGGGAGAGTTGACGAAGAATACTGTGAAATGATTTCGAATTTAGGTAAATTATAAAATATGGTTAGGCTGCTTAATCTCGCTCCCCCACGACAACTAACCTCCATTTTCATCAAGGTTTCTTATTAATTTATTTATATATTTATTTATTGCAGTGAATGATCATATGCAAGCTATATATATTGACTTCAGAGGACGATGGGGGTGGACACAAGAAAACAAATCGATAGTAGCTTCATTGTTTCTACTTGAGATTGATTTTTGACTGATTTAACAATATGTTTGACAGCCACAACTGCACATTTTTCTACATAAGTAATTTTTTATTTGATAATAAAAAGTTAACAACATTTATAAATTTAAATCATTATTTTAATTAAAAAAATACTTCATAATACTATAATTTTTAATTTCTTCTCTCTTTCTCTGCAATTTCAACCCCTCATTCTTCAACCTTCGACGATTAACTCTTCAACGGTGTTCTTGATTAATTGTGATTCATACCCTAACAAAAAAGTTAGAGATCGACTTGACGAGGTTATGAACCTAATGTTACCAAACCATACCTTGCCAAAGCAGTTTAATAGTATCTTTTAATAAGTGTGAGAGAAAAAAATATATTTTATTTTGGTATATATCAGTGTTGTGAAAACCGGACCGGACCGGCCGGTTCGACCGGTTTAACTGCGAACCGGTCACGGGGGCGGTCCAGTTTTCATATTTTTGCAGAATTCTAAAAAACCGATGCGAACCGCTTAAAACCGATAAAAAACCAGTGAACCGGTGACCCAATGAACAGGTTTTAATTAATTTAAATAATTGTACAATGAGTAAAATGATAAAGGTGGGATTTGAACTCATGATCATTAGGTTGGTAGACTAAAACAACAACCAACTACACCAATTTGACACTTTTGATATAAATTATGTGATTAATTAATTTATTATTATTATTATTATTATTATTGTTGTTGTTGTTGTTGTTGTTGTTATTATTATTATTATTATTATTATTCATTTGTAATATTTGTAATTATTATTGTTAAATCAATATTGTGTATTATTGGGGTTCTATAAGTGGAGGTTACGATTTAAAAGATATGATAATTGAAATTAATCAAGATTGTAATTATTCTTTGTTATAAAATGTATTTAATTTTTTATTAACACAATGTAAAGAAACTCTAAAATTTAATTAATTTATCTTATTAATAGTTTAGTGAAATATTTGTATATTTTTTTTGTAAACAACTATATGCATATTAAAAATCAAATATTTATGGGACACTGATTTTTTTAGTACGGATCGACCGATCGAACCAGTAACCCAGTGACCCAATCATATGACGGTTCAGTGTTCAGTCCGGTTTTCAAAACATTGGTATATATTAGCCATCCGCACCCGATAGCAATGTGTGGCCCTGTAAATTAATTTCATGATCTAGGTTAATAGAAACTCTTACCTAACCCTTTTCTTAATTCCCATAAATTTTTACATTAAATAATTATTTGATCATAACATTTTGTGATTGGTATATAATATAGGTGGCAATTCTCCCATCAAAAAGGGAGATGTGAGTAGTTATGGTTTCCTTTTCCGGAACTGGTGGCACACGTGCATTACCCATATCACATGTATCTATCATATGCTTATAACATTATTACACTTACGACAAAAAGATAAACATTATCACACTAAATAGTCAAAAGAAATTATTTTTAAAGTGCGAAATGGCGTCGTTTGAGGTGGAAAATTTTAAGTCCGCCCAGAAAAAAAAATCGATAGTGAGTCATTTTTCCATCCGTCAGAAAATTGGCTCGACCCAATTGCAAAATATTGAAAGTCCAAGTATTTAATTGGTGAAGTTCAAAAGTCATATTCTAGTTGCATTTTACAGTATAATTTGTGATTTAATAGACAATTTTTCTTTGTAATAATGCATTTTATGTTACAAATATGTGTATTAGAGGTGGGTTATGATTAGAAAATCTCCTTATTATAAAATAGGAATAAATATCCGAGTCTAACACATTTTCCATAATTTTGTAGCACAATCAGAATTGTTATGTTACACGATATTAAATACGTGAGTATAAGTGTATAACACATATTTCATTCATTCGTAGCACAAATATTAAATATTTTAGTGTAACACATCTTCTATTACAACGTAGCACAAGAAGGTATCTAGAGCTGCACAATAATCCGTGTAACCCAAAATTATAACACAACATAAATTAAATCTCAACCATTAATGAACCATAATCAAAGGCTCAAATTCATTTCTAATTCTCACCAAATTTTTCGTTTAACTACATGATCCATGATCCATCTCCATTGTTACAACTAAAATGATTATTTCCGAGCATTTCCATCTATAAAGCAAAATAGTAGTAACCGATATAGAAGTTATATATTATCGCAACAAAATGAACATAAGAATAGAAAAACATATCTTCCCCTCCTAAATTCACTTACAACAACTCCAAAGAAATATTAGTAACAATTAATATAGCACTCCTCCTTTCCGAAAATATATATATATATATTTTTATTTCTTGACGTTACATATAACACCACCTTCCACATTTATATAATAAGCCTTTTTTTTCCTAAAGAAAAATGGAAAGGAAAAACATCACAAGACCATGTTTTAACATCAGAAGATAGAAACGAAAACACAGTTTATTGAGTTCTAAGTTATGAAATAAGTAGTGATTAAGCGACTAAACTCAGACATAGATCAACAAATAGTAAAAGTAAACACTCTAATGTTAGCAAGTGATTAACACCATAATCTTACTTAAGCAGCACTCTAAAATTCAGCTTCACCAACACCAAATTAAATCACAAAAAAAAAAAAAAAAAAAAAAAAAAACTAACTGAACACTAACTCCATGAATGTTCTTCGCCATTGACAAACTCTCATCACCTAATAATTTACTTATTTATAACCACACAGGAACCACACATTTCCAACACCGAAAAATTACCACTTACATCAAAATAGCAAAAACGATGTCGCCCGTTGCATCTGCCATGGCAGCCCTCACGCTAGCCCTCCTCGTCTCGACAATGCTTCCCCAGCCCGTCTCCTGTATCACGAGACGCTACACATTTAATGTTAGTAATCGAATAAACGTAACTTCAATTGATAATAATTTTTGCACACGGTTTGAGCTTAAGTGTGTGTCTTGATCCATCGTGCTAGATCGTGCAACACAACGTGACACGGCTGTGCAAAACGAAGAGCATTATTAGCGTCAACGGGAAGTTTCCCGGGCCTCGACTCGTTGCACGAGAAGGCGACCGAGTACTAGTCAAGGTGGTCAACAATGTGACTAACAATGTAACCATTCATTGGTAAGAAAAAGACTAAATTAAACATGATGAAGCTATAGATTTTGCAAATGTAGAAAAACTTACTCGATTTATGTGTCGATGCAGGCATGGGATACGGCAACTCCAAAGCGGATGGGCTGATGGGCCGTCTTACATAACACAATGCCCGATACAGACGGGACAGAGCTACACGTACAACTTCACAATCACGGGGCAGAGAGGTACTCTGTTCTGGCATGCTCACATCTCGTGGCTGAGAGCGACTCTTTACGGCCCGATTATCATCCTCCCGAGACGAAACGACACTTACCCCTTCAAGAAACCACACAAGGAAGTCCCCATCATGTTTGGTAACTATGGAAATGGCATAAAGTTACTATTTTCTTGATGAAATTTTCTCACTTTTGATATGATATTTTTTCTTGATATTTCAGGGGAGTGGTGGAATGCCGACCCCGAGGCCGTTATCAATCAGTCTCTTCAGACGGGAGGCGGCCCGAATGTCTCCGATGCATACACCATCAACGGCCTTCTGGGGCCCTTGTACAATTGCTCATCCAAAGGTAACATCACAAACCCTAACAAACGAGCTTCTCAAACGTCGTTTCTTGATTGAACAAAACTGATTTTCGAATATCTTTTCAGATACGTTCAGGCTGAGAGTGAAGCCGGGGAAGACGTACCTGCTTCGTCTGATCAACGCTGCCATGAACGACGAACTCTTTTTCAGCATCGCCAACCACACCCTCACCATAGTCGAAGTCGACGCAGTGTATGTCAAACCACTCTCCACGAGCGTGGTGGTCATAACCCCCGGCCAAACCACGAACGTCCTGCTCAAGACGAAGCCTCACTACCAGCACGCCACCTTCCTCATGGCTGCAAGGCCGTATTTCACGGGGCAGGGCACTTTCGACAATTCAACCGTCGCAGGTTTTCTCGAATACGAGGACCAGTTGCATCACCTCCGCTCCAACAAGACAAAGACACTCTTCAAGCCCTCTCTACCGCCATTAGGCGCCACCGGCTTCGTCGCCAATTTCACCAAGAGCCTCCGGAGCCTAAACAACCCCAAATACACGGCAACCGTCCCACAGACGGTGGACAAGCGTTTCCTCTTCACAGTGGGGCTCGGGTCGAGCCCGTGCCCTCAAAACACGACGTGCCAAGGGCCCAACGGGACGAAATTCTCAGCTGCAGTCAACAACGTCTCTTTCGTTCTTCCTTCAATAGCTATGCTACAAACCCACTTCTTCAAAAACTCGACAGGAGTCTACACCATGGATTTCCCAACGAATCCGCCGAATCCCTTTAACTACACGGGAACTCCACCGAACAACACTTTGGTGAGCAACGGGACTCGGGCTGTGTCTCTGCCCTTCAATGCTAGTGTGGAGTTCGTTCTTCAAGATACGAGCATTCTTGGAGCCGAGAGTCACCCTCTTCACCTACATGGTCATAATTTCTTCATAGTCGGTGAAGGATTCGGGAATTATGACCCCACCAACGACCCTGCAAAATTTAACCTGCTCGATCCTGTCGAAAGGAACACAGTAGGCGTTCCATCCGGTGGCTGGGTGGCCATTCGATTCTTAGCAGACAATCCAGGTGTGTATAGAAAAAAAAATATAAATTCACTCAAAAAATATAAAAATAAACACTTAAGAAACATGAAATTAAATTCATTCGTCTCGATATTTTTTCTGCAGGAGTATGGTTTATGCACTGTCACTTCGACGTGCACACGAGTTGGGGTTTGAGAATGGCCTGGATCGTACGGGACGGGACACTAGCAACTCAGAAACTACCACCGCCCCCGTCTGATCTTCCCATGTGTTGATGGAGATGCTAAATTCACATGTGCATTCTTGAGTTTATTTAATTTTGGCTACCCTCTGATTATCTTTTTTTCTTTTGTTATATCTTTTTTCCCATTTTCGACGTGAGTCTTGTTCGTTTACACGAAATTCATTTTGGGTCCTGGTGTGATTCTATGCAACCTTCTCTCTCACTAAATGCTTCTGCAAATCTAGTTTGTGTAACTGCTGAAGCATATTCCTCAACCAGAAACGAGAAATTTTGATTTTCTATATGCAACTTTATCAATATCTCTATGGATAAGAAAAATCTAACGCGATCGCCTAAACATACAAAGGAGATTATGCAACTTTACATGAGCATTACTCATAAATTACCTGGCAAGCGTCTTAGTTGACACCGAAGCAATCAAACTCCAAGTGGGAATGACAATCTTCAACTGCTTTTGACAATCATGTGTTAGTAAAACATCAGATTGAACAGTCGGTGAAATAAGCGTTACAGTCTTACATTTCTTCGCATATGGCAGTACACTTGAATCTACCTGAGACTCAAAAAGGAGAAGTTTTCACACACAGAAAAGAATAGGTTGTTAATTGTAAAATGCACTGTGTCATTAGTATTCATCATACCATAGTTAAAAGAGAACATAACAATAATGATGATGAATTGATGGTGATAATCACAAAGAAAATGGGAAGAAAGCATATGATATACTGAGAGAAAAAAGCTTACAAGTCTACTCTACATTGATCCAGATATTTAATCATACAATACAAAGACATGACACACGATCAAGGTGCAAAACAAAGCTTTATTTCTCAAACTAGGCATTACTAAAAAATTCACTGAGCATAATTATTCAAACATTTCCTGTTTGCATTACAGCATTAGTGCCGAAAAGTACTGTTCAAACTCCTTATCAATAGTAGGTTTCCTGTCCCCTTCTTGACCACCTGCAACCAAAAGCACAAAGAAGGCGTTAGAATCTTTTCAATATTCAAACCAAATAAGGCGAAAATTTCTTGTAGCTAAATGCCACCTTGATTAACAGGCCACCTCCCTGATGAAAGAACAAAATTAGTGCCAGAGGCCTCGTTATCCACACATTCCTCGATGACCTCATTTTGGTACTCCGCGAAGCTGCAATCAGCGTCGCTGCCACATTCCAGGAGATGAACTCCGTAATTACCAGACATTTCCAGACCATATTCGCGATAGAGGCATTTTAGGTCTTCACACATGGACGGCGACTCAAGTTCAGTGGAGTTTTCTTTTGTCAGCGATCTGCTCTCAGAAGACTTGCCGTCTGAAGAAGTAGAAGAAGCGCCATTTTTGGCTGATTGGTTTGCTTTTGGGAACGAAGGATAAGTTTTAGCATCATCATGTGACGACATTTCAGTGTCACTAGGAAAGCAGTAGCTATTACTTGCGGTATCTGGCTCGGATTCAGCTCCTCGTGCAGAAACGTTGCTTCCCACCATCTTCGGTTTGATGGTTGGATCAGAAGGGAATTCACATACAAGTCTATGATCCCAGCAGACATGCTTTGATGAAGGCAAGACTAGCAATTCGTCTTGAAGTTTTCGTTTCTTGTTCAAGAAATCGATGCTAATATCCACAACAAAATCGACACGAATATTGGTCTCACAAGCAAGAGGGATCCACATTGGAAACAAAAGCTAAGAACAACATATATTCACAGAGTAAATAAACAAAGCATTTATTAGTCAAAGCAGAGAATCATTTACAGCCCCCAAATATTAGCCCTAATTGATCAGTCTGCATACATAAATCATCTATAAATCTGAATCAATCTTTAAACAGAACATCATAACTATCTTAAGCAAAACACAAGCACATAATTTTTCACTTTCCTCTCAAGAGATTGTGACAAAGATCCAATCTTTAACTCTCCACAAAGAGTAAATTAGCTAACTAACTAACTAATTCCTGAGTTCAGATGTCATTTTCACTTCCTAATAAAACCTAAGTATCTTTATCCATATTCTTAAATAAAGAATTTAGAGCTAATATACACAGCCATCACACAACACTAAACGTAAAAAAAGCCCCTAAAATCTCAAACTAAAATTCGAGCTTTCATCTTAGAATTTCAAGAGGCACTGAAAATATGAAGAACCCATAAAATAAAACCTGCTAATATCATCAGGGATGATCATATCTGCCTCCATTTTTTCTGATCTATAAATTCTTCAAGAAAAGATGCAATTTTTTTATTTTTTTTTTACTATTTCTTCCAGCTGAAGCAAAGACGGAACGTAGGTTGATGAGAGAAATCAATCTGTCAATATCTGATTGGGGAAAAAGGGAAATAGGTCATTTTGCTGCACTATCTCTCTCAATGGTCCCCTCATTTGGTTAAATCCTATAATCATTCAACTCCAGTTCTTGCAAAAAAAAGAAAAAAAATTGTTACTCCAAAGATAAACAGTTCTGTTCTTGACTACTCATAGCACACGCGCCAATTAAAAACTGCAGTCTACTCTTATTTTTTGTTTTTTTATTTGTTGACAAAGTTATGTACATTAAAAATGAAAATGAAACAGCTTAAATATTCTCAATGATGTTATCAATTACTTGTATCTAGGTGTTCCATATATGACGGAGAAAAAACAGAAAATGACGAATTAAATTATGTTTATATTTATAACACAATATTTGAAAAGTTGGTAATTGAAAAATACTCGCACAAGATTTTTGTTAGTCCTGAAACAAAGCTTGAACTCCAATTGCAGAATTAATTGTCGATTTTTAAATGTCGTATTTTATTTTTAAAGTAAATCAAGTATCGTGACGTAGTGACAAAAATGGAGTATAATTAATAATTTAATTTGTAATTTTTCCGAAATGAGAAAGCTTGTACGGTTTCAATTTGAAGTTCAAAATGGAGTCTAATTGTGAAATATTTCAAGATATTCATTATTTATCTAGAATCTTCTATATAATAGGATTTGGGGCCAAGCCCTCCAAATCATCTCCTCATTCTCCCATACATTGACACGTCATATTTTCCTTATTTAACACTTTAATACAACCTTA